>ML662918.1:358283-496209 GCA_007570785.1 Antilocapra americana
CTCAGGCTAAAGGTCATGAAATGTGCCTTCTGACCATAGTTTGCAAAGCTTCTGTTACTTGTCGTGGAATGCTCTTAAGCTCGGCATGATTTGAGCTATGCTTGTTTCTAAAATGGGGCCCTGGAAATCTGATCCTGGCTGAACATGGGTCTTGTCGCTATTGAAAACTGGAATGCTACTCTAAAAAAAGACAATTGTTTTATAAAGAGAACTAAAACAGGGAAATTAAAACCAAAAGTCAGATGAATTTCTGAAGTTAGCCATGGGACTTCCTTTTCCCCCATTCTTTTTGCTCTTTGAAGGCCATACCATTCTAGTCCTGGAATTCCCAACCCAGCAGCTTCAGGCTAGCCAGCTTGCCTCACTCAGAAGAAACACAGAGGAACACATTTACTGTGATGGTAATGAGGCTTATGCTTCAGGACACCTTACTCGCACTTCTATGGACCTGGGAATGGTACTATTAATTCTGTATTGGCAATTTTATATTCTGTTTTGAAGTGGGTGCCCCAATTAACAAAAGGTTCAGACCCAACAGAACTTGGATTTGGCCCTAAATGCATAATGTATAGAAAGCATAGTAAAGTTGAAGTATATTCATGCATGTGTGCATGGGTGAAAATCTCCATAATATTACTGAGACTTACAAAATGAGTTGCAACTAGCAATCCACAGCTAGAGTATGTGATTTGAAAAGAGAGAAAAATGAAAGAAAAGAGAAATAACATTGAAGTTTAAGAATTTAAACATCTACATAAAAAGGAATACATTACTTCAGTAGAATGGATATCCTTTTGATTGAAGAAGAAAAGGAAAGAGAAAATGGAAATGGTATCATTATCAGAGTATGCTACAGACTAATGACTAGCAATAAATGAGCACTATTTTCCTGAATCTAGACCACAGCACTGCCACTAGGGAAAGAAATAATAATGATAGTGAACATACTCTTAATGTTTTATAGTATTGTATTAGAAAATATCAGTGCATTGGAATGTCAAACAACTCAAAGTTGAATGCAGAAAAAGATAACAGTCTCTACCTTCTCTAACGCATCACATTCTACCACCACAATCCCCTCCCTCTAGTTGTTAACAATTTGATGTACACCATTTTCTATAATGATAAGCTTTAAGAAAACACTTGCATACATGGTTCTCTCTCCAATTCTTTTGTTCTTTTATTTTTTAATTTATGTCTCGAGAAGTGGGATTCTTGTCCATGGTTCTGTCTTGTAGACAGCAACACATACATGTATAAATACACACTGAATCAAGAATGTTCTGAGAGAATATTACTTCAACAAAAAATATCGTGATACACTACACAATAGTGTAGGATAAGGGAGAAAATTGAAGGAGACCACTGATCTGTTGCACTTAGGGACAAAGCTCTAGGCTCAGAAAACTGAAAAACTAAAAAATTTTTAAAAACCCTGCATATGCAGTTGGGGTAATCTTTGGAATACAAAAGAAGTGTTACAAATCTGAAAACAGGCAAAATTTCAATTTTCAAAACGGAGCAAAAAAGCAGGTTTTAGAGACTATTGTTGTTGTTTAGTTGCTAAGTTGTGTTCAACTCTTTGTGACCCCATGAATTATAGCCTGCCAGGCCCCTCTGTCCATGGGATTTCCCAGGCAAGAAAACTTGATGTTGGTTCTAGGGGAATTCTCACAGAATATTATATAGATGGCTCTTAAGAGGTAGTCCTCAGTAGCAGGGATACATTGATAAGGCTCCGTGACAAACCAGGTCATATTCTATTTTGAATGATGTGATATCAACCTTCTAGGTAACCCTCAGTGAAACAGGCATCTTGTCATTCATGACATGACTTTATATGGTGTCCTCCCACAATTGATGAGGGCTGGCCTGTGTGGCCAACAGAATATGGATGAGGTGATAATATATGCTTTATAAAGTTAGGTCATAAAAGACATTGAATCTTCTATCTAGGTCTCTCAGATTGCTTGATCTGGTGGAAGCCATTTGCCAGGGTTTGAAGACATTGAAGCAGCTCTGTGGTGAGACCTATATGGAGAAAAACTGAGGACAACATTTAATACCATCTTGCTACTTGAGAAACCTGTATGCAGGTCAGGAAGCAACAGTTAGAACTGGACATGGAACAACAGACTGGTTCCAAATAGGAAATGGAGTACGTCAAGGCTATATATTGTCACCTGCTTATTTAACTTATATGCAGAGTACATCATGAGAAATGCTGGGCTGGAGGAAGCACAAGCTGGAATCAAGATTGGTGGGAGAAATATCAATAGCCTCAGATATGCAGATGACATCACCCTTATGGCAGAAAGTGAAGAAGAACTAAAGGGCCTCTTGATGAAAGTGAAAGAGGAGAGTGAAAAAGTTGTCTTAAAGCTCAACATTCAGAAAACTAAGATCATGGCATCTAGTCCCATCACTTCATGACAGATAGATGGGGAAACAGTGGAAACAGTGGCTAACTTTATTTTGGAAGGCTCCAAAATCACTGCAGATGGTGACTGCAGCCATGAAATTAAAAGATGCTTACTCCTTGGAAGGAAAGTTATGACCAACCTAGACAGCATATTAAAAAGCAGAGACATCACTTTGTCAACAAAAGTCCATCTAGTCAAGGCTATGGTTTTTCCAGTGACCATGTATGGATGTGAAAGTTGGACTATAAAGAAAGCTGAGCACCAAAGAATTGATGCTTTTGGACTGTGGTGTTGGAGAAGACTCTTGAGAGTCCTTTGGACTGCAAGGAGATCCAACCAGTCTATCCTAAAGGAGATCAGTCCTGGGTGTTCATTGGAAGGAATGATGTTGAAGCTGAAGCTCCAATACTCTGGCCACCTGATGCAAAGAGCTGACTCATTTGAAAGGGCCTTAATGCTGGGAAAGATTGAGGGCAGGAGGAGAAGGGGATGACAGAGGATGAGATGGTTGGATGGCATCACTGACTCAATGGACATGGGTTTGGGTGGACTCTGGGAGTTGGTGATGGACAGGGAGGCCTGATGTGCTGTGGTTCATGAGATCACAAAGAGTTGGACATGACTGAGTGACTGAACTGAACTGCCACTTGTGTAATGAGTAACTTTGGAAGTGAATTTTGTAGACCCATTCAAGCCTTGAGATGATAGCACTCATGAGTAACATCTGATTGCAAATTCATGACAGACCCTGAGCTAAGCCACTCCTAAATTCATGACCCATAGAAAACATAAGAGATAAGAAAAGCTTATATTATTACACCACCAATTTTGGGTATGAATTGTTGTAAAAAAGTAAATAACTGATCAAATTAGTTGCTCACCAAGTAAACGAGGTTACTCCTATAGTCAGTGTGTCTTTATGTCAGCCAAGAATCTTATAATCTCCTCTTATGCAAGATAGACAAATGTGGGCTGGAAAAAGCACAAAAAAGCATGAGTAGATGAACAAAACTGTTGACTGATTAATCAATAGCAAACTGAAGAGAACTTGTGATACTGATAAAAGGTTATACTGAGCATAATGAAATATACATTCCAGAGTAGCACTATCCCATAGCACTTCTGTGGTGGTAAAATGTTCTATATTTGTACTGTTAAGTATGATAGCTTCTAGAAACATGTGGCCAATTACTTGAAATGTGGCTGTTACAACTTAGGAACGGGACTCTTAATTTTACTTAGTTTTGATTAAGGTAACTTTAAATTTGTTTCAACAGTGCATAATTTATACAGTGAATAAGTTAAAATTATACAGTTGTTAAAGGCCACTATATTGAATAGTGCAGCTCTCTATGATTTAAGAAATAAAGTTTGTTAAAATTTAGTGGAAAAATAAATAGAATCTTAAGGTAAGAAACTCTAAAAATAATGTGATACAAATTTTCTGTCCTTGTCTTTGTGCTAAACTTATCTATCAATGCTGTAGGTGACAACATGAAAGACATGCATGTTTTGTTGATGAACCCAAACTGTGAAGAATTATTAATCTATAGATTGATAGCATCTTTCTTAGGCCTGCCACTCCAAGGTCGAGTAAGGAGGGAGTTGAGTAAAGGCAGTGATTGGGCTGAGACATAAGGTAGTCTTTAGGTTTAGTTCAAAGGAAAGGGTTCCAAGGTCAGAATAGGGTAGAGAAGACAAGCAATAAATTGGGCATGGGTTTGGGAGGCAATGAAGCAGACAAGCTGAAAAGATAAAACTAGAGATGAGGCTGGAGCTGCCAGGAAGCTAGAATGATGAATGAGCAGGGGGTTAGGAAAGGGAGGCAAGGGGTAAACTTAAGTGGAGCGAAGAATACACTCAGATGATGGCCAGTTCCTGCGGGCTTTTGACTGCCTTGTTTCTTTTGATTTTCCTTATGGCATTCCCTCTGGGCATAGGAAAGAGTATGATATCAATTCTAAAGAGAATCAGACTGTTCAAGATCTAGAATTAGTCTAAACCAACCAGATGACATTTTACAGATATAAGTGTGAATTTTTACATCTTGGTTTGAAAAGCAAACAATTCCATAAGAAGAAGGAGTGAAACTAAACTTTTAAAGGTAATGTTAATCTAGTATTGCAGTGATACCAGAAAGACCAGTAAGATAACCAAATCAAGGACAGTTTTCTTAATTGTACCCAGGTAAATGCACCTGATGAAGGCTGATTATTTCAGAATATTACACTTTAAACAAATTAAATAGACTCCAAGCTAGGGAAAGTGAATAATGGTGAATAATTTAGAAATTATAACATTTGGAAAGGTTGAGAGACTGGTGATGAACAGCCTTTTGAGAAGACTTGGGGGATGGAGTAACTATCGTTATATATTTTTAATGGAAAGTCATAATAAAGAAGAATCAATGGATATGTTCCAAAAGGTAAAACATATAGTAATTTAAAGAAGAAATTCTAATAGTTATCACTGTAAAGAATTAGCTGCTTTATAAAGGAAACTATTCTCTCTAACTGGAAATATTTTAAGTCATGATCATCTGCCCTGGATTTGTACAAAGAACTCATGGATTAGAAGACAGATTGAACTAAAGCAACTCTAAATCCTTTTCAATTCAGAGAAACTGCAACTACAGTTCTTTTCTGCTATATGTTGTGGTCTCTGGCTATTCACTCAGAAGACATTGCTATTCTGTTTCCAACTTAGGGACACGTACTATCCTTAAGTCACGCCCATGAAACTACATTTTATATAAAGTCACAGGACAAATGCTACACTTGGTTAGAATGCAAAGACATAACTAGCTATTTTTATATGTGGAACAAGTGCCAAGCAATGCAAACATTGCCACCACTCCTTCCCTCTCCCTTTAGCATCCTTCTGATCCTAGGGGATACCACACCAAGTGCACTCTCATCACAATCTACAAATATCTACTTCCATTTCTCCTGCTTTTCTCTTTGTGATGCTCAAACATTAAGGAGAGTCTTTAAGGTCAGGATGTGTGTGTGTGTGTGTGTGTGTGTGTGTGTGTGTGTGTGTGTGTGTGTGCATGTGTGTGTCTTGGAAGGGTAGTCTGTTACCTCTGGAAATGTGTGACTATGCTACTTTCCCAACCATAATTTAGGGAACAAATCCAACCAATTATTCCTCTTGTAGAGCTTCCAGGAGGAATATGTGAGAGTGTACATGACCTACATGATAATGCATGCTCATCCAAGGAGGATCCTGAAAGCACAATGATAGTATTTTTAGTATTTTTTCCTTTTCAATAACCACACATACTTGCTGTAACAAGTCAAGTCATATAGAGATGTGTAAAGGAGAAGTTAATAATCACTTCTCCTCCCATCTCACACCACTGAGATAATCAGTGTTAACAGTCTGGGTTTTATATTTCCATGCTTTCATATTTGCTCATAAAAATATATGCAAGCATAATATATTTTCCTCAATTTTTTAAATGAGAAGGGAAGATTATATTGTACATATTACTCAGCACCTTGCTTTATTTCACTTAATATTTTATATACATCAAAGCTTATATTTCTAACTTACGATCTTAAGAGCTTCAGGAAAATACTTTGAGCTTTGACCACATAAAAACTAAAATAAGTCAATGGACCTGGAAAAATGTTTGCAATATATATGACCAACAAATTCCTAGACAAGAAGCTAAGAAGACAAGACACTAATAGACAAGAAGCTACTGAGAACTGATAGAGGAAAAAAAAAATCTCCCATATGAAAAAATGGGAAAAAGTTAAAAATAGGCAATACACATAAGAAATATAAGTAACCAATAAATATTTAAAAACTTGCTCAACTTCATAGAAGTCAGGAAAATGTAAATCTAGAGGAAAAACATATTTCATTAATGTTATGAAACTAAAAAACTTCATTGTGGAAAGAGGGTAACAGTAAAGCTATGAAATAGTGGTATATAGAGTAAAGCATTGCCAACATCCATTGGATCATCAAAGAAGCAGGAGAGTTCCAGAGAAACATCTACTTCTACTTTATTAACCGCGCCAATGCCTTTCACTGTGTGGATCATAACAAACTCTGGGAAATTCGGAAAGAGATGGGAATACCAGACCACCTGACCTGCCTCCTGAGAAATCTGTATGCAGGTCAAGAAGCAACAGTTAGAATGAAATATGGAACAACAGACTAGCTCCAAATAGGAATAGGAGTACATCAAGGCTGTATATTGTCACCCTGCTTATTTAACTTATATGCATAGTACATCATGTGAAATGCCGGGCTGGATGAAACACAAGCTGGAATCAAGGTTGCCAGGAGAAATATCAATAGCCTCAGATATGCAGATAATATCACCCTTATGGCAGAAAGTGAAGAAGAACTAAAGAGCCTCTTGATGAAAGTGAAAGAGGAGAGTGAAAAAGTTGTCTTAAAGCTCAACATTCAGAAAGATCATGGCATCTGGTCCCTTCACTTCATGGCAAATAGATTGGGAAACAATGGAAACAGTGGCTGACTTTATTTTTCTGGGCTCCAAAATCACTGCAGATAGTGACTGCAGCCATGAAGTTAAAAAAGATACTTGCTCCTTGGAAGAAAATCTATGACCAACCTAGACAGCCTATTAAAAAGGAGACTTTGCTGATAATGATCCATCTAATCAAAACTATGGTTTTTCCAGTAGCCATGTATGGATGTGAGAGTTGGAATATAAAGAAAGTGGAGTGCTGAAGAATTGATGCTTTTGAACTGTGGTGTTGGAGAAAACTCTTGAGAGTCCCTTGGACTTCAAGGAGATCAAACCAATCAATCCTAAAGGAAATCAATCCTGAACATTCATTGGAAGGACTGATGCTGAAGCTGAAACTCCAATACTTTGGCCACCTGATGTGAAGAGCTGACTCACTGGAAAAGGCCCTGATGCTGGGAAAGATTGAGGGCAGGAGGAGAAGGGGACGACAGAGGATGAGATAGTTGGATGGCATCACTGACATGAGTTTGAGTAAACTTAAACTCTGGGGATTGGTGATGGACAGGGAAGCCTGGCGTGCTGCAGTCCATGGGGTCATAAAAAGAGTAGGACCTGACTGAGGGACTGAACTGAACTGAAGAGTAAAGCATAATAGTTCCATCTTCATCTTTGCAGTCTCACTTTCCATGAGTTAAGAAGAGTATTTATATTTACGACACAATTCACCATGCCCTTACAAACCTAAGTAAACTCAATAACAATGGATATTCTTTTACATTTTTTCCTAACTTTTAAAATAATTGACTTAAATATTATTTCAGTTTCATGTGTACAACATAGTAATTAGGCATTTATATACAATACAAAATGATCACCACAATGTCTAATAACTGTCACCACACAAAGTTATTACAATATTATTGACTATATTTCCTATGCTGTACATTACCCCCCAGAGAATTATTTATTTTATAACTGGAAGTTTGTATTTATTAATCTTTTCATCTATTTCACCCAACCCCTCAAGGACCATCAGTATTTCCCTCTATTTCTATGGATCTATTTCTGGTTTATTTTGTTTGTTCATTTGATTTGTTTCTTCGATTCCACATATATGTGAAGCATTATAGTATTTTCCTTTTCTTACTAACTTATTTAACTTAGCATAACACCCTCTAGTCCTCTCCATGTTGTATGTAAATGGCACAATTTCATCCTTTTTATGGCTGAAAAATATTTCACTATATTATATATGTATACATATATATCAGATATTCTTTATCTTTCATCTGATTGTCATTTAAGTTGCTTCCATATCTTGACTATTGTAATTAATGCTGAAATGAACATGAGGTGTATATATATATTTTTTCTAATTAGTGTTTTCATTTTCTTCTGATCATTGTCCAGAAGTGGAACTGTTGGTAGTTACATTTTTAATTTTACGAGGAAACTTCATGCTCTTTTCCATAGCGGTTGCACCAGTTGCATTCTTACCAAGAGTGCACATGGAATCCCCCATTCTTATCAACATTTGTTAGTTCTAGCCTTTTTGATAATAGCCATTCTGACAGGTGTGAGGTAATAGATATCTCATGGTGGTTTTGATTTGTGTTTTCCTGGTGATTTGTGATATTCAGCATCTTTTCATGTACCTGGTGGCCATTTGTATGTCTTCTTTGGAAAAATATAGATCTTCTGCCAATTTTCAATCAGATTTTTTTATATTGAGTTGTATGAATTCTTTGTATGTTTAGGATATTATTACCTTACCAGATAAATGATTTGAAAATATTTTCTCCCATGCCATAGGTTGCCTTTAAATTTTGTTGCTTGTTTACTTCGCCATGCAAAGTAGTTTTATATAGCCCCATTTTTAATTTTATATAGCCTCATTTCTTTAGTTTTGTTTTTGTTTCCTTGTCTGAGAAGACAGATTCAAAAATTTGTTGCTAAGATGGATGTCAAAGAGCATATTGCCTACGTTTTATTTATGGAGCTTTTAAAAAATAATTTATTTTAATCAGAGGCTAATTACTTAACAATATTGTAGTGGCTTTTGCAATATATTGACAAGAATCAGCCATGGGTGTATATGTGTCCAGTTTCAGGTCTTATATTTATCTTCAATCCATTTTTTGGATGCTTTTTCTTTGCTTGCTTGTTTGTTTAGGGAATAAGAAAGTGGTCCCCCCACCCCTGAAAAAGTGGTCCACTTTCATTCTTGTGCATATAGCTGTCCAGTTTTCCTAGTGTCATTTATTGAAGAGACCGTCTTCTCCCCACTGTATATTCATAGCCACTTTATAATAAATTAACTGGCCATGTAAGCATAGGTTTGTTTTGGGGCTCTCTATTCTGTTCCATCAATTTGTGTATTTGATTTTGTCTTGGTGCCAGTACCATATAGTTTTGATAACTATACCTTTGTAGTAAAGTTTGAAATAAGGGAATGTAAAACCTCCAGCTTTGTTCTTCTTCTTAAGATTGCAATGACTATTTGTCCACTCCCAACCTGTGGCTCCATCCAAATTTTAAGGTTGTCTGTTCTAGTTCTGTGAAAAATGTCACTAGGATTTTGATAGAAATTTCATTGAATCTGTGGATTGCTTTGCATAGTAAGAACATTTTAAACAATATTAATTCTTAAAATCCATGAGCACAGGGTATAGAAAGAAAGAAAGTGAAGTGAAGTTGCTCAATCGTGTCCAACTCTTTGTGACCCCATGGACTGTAGCCTACCAGGATCCTCTGTCCATGGGATTTTCCAGGCAAGAGTACTAGAGAAGGTTGCCATTTCCTTCTCCAGGGGATCTTCCTGACCCAGGGATCGAACCCAGGTCTCCTGCATTGCATGCAGATGCTTTGCCATCTGAGCCACCAGGGAAGCAGCCCCATACAGGTGTATATTTCCATTTATTTGTATCATCTTCTATTCCTTTCATCAGTACCTTATAGTTTCCTGAGTACAGGTCTTTCACTTCCTAGATTAAATTTATTCCTAGGTATTTTATTCTTTTTGATTCAATTGTAAATGTGATTATTTTATTAATTTTTTCTAATAGTTTGCCATTAGTATATAGAAATGCAAAAGGTTTATGTGTATTGACTCTAACTACAACTTTACTGAATTTATTTATAGGATATAATAGTTTTTGGTGGAGTCTTTAGAGTTTTCTTATATAGTATTTGTCTGTACAACTAGTAACAGTTTTACTTCTTCATTTCCAGTTTGGATGGCCTTATATCTTTTTCTTGTTTGATTACTGTGATTAGGGCATCCTATACAATATTGAATAAAAGTGGGAAAAATGTGAATCCTTGACTTGTTGCTGATTTTGGAGGAAAAATTTTCAGCTTGTCATGGTTGAGAATTATGTGAGCTGTGGATTTTCCATATATGGCCTTTATTATGCTGAGGGATGTTCCCTCTATACTCATTTTGTTGGAAGTTTTTAACATAAATTAATGGTGAATTTTGTCAAATGCTTTTTCTACATCTATGAAGAAAATTATATGATTTTTACACATTGTTAACATAATGTATCATGTTCACTGATTTACGAATGTTGAAACATTCTTATATCCCTAAAATAAATCCCACTGGTATATTATCCTTTGAATGTATTGTTGAATTTGGTTTGCTGGTAATTTGTTGAGAACTTTTTCATTTATGTTCATCAGAGATACTGGCCTGTAATTTTCTTCTTTGTAATGTCTTTATTTGGCTTTTGTTTCAGGGTAATCCTAGCCTCATGGAATATGTTTGGAAACATTTATTCCTGTTTACTTTTATGGAAATAATTTGAGGACAGGTATTAATTATTTAAATATCTGGTAGAATTCACCTGTGATGCCATCTTGCCCTGAACCTTTGCTTGTTAGGAGTTTTTTTGATTACTGATTAAATTGCATTATGAGTAATCCATCTATTCATATGTTCTACTTCTTCCTGATTCACTATTGGAAGATTTTATGATTATAGGGCTTTCTCCATTTATTCTTGGTTAATTTGTTGGTGCATAGTTGTTTGCAGTTATCTCATGACTCTTGGTTTTTCTGTGGTATATGTAGTAACTTCTTTTTCATTTTTTATTTCATTTACTTGGGCTGTTTCTCTTTTTCTCTTAATAAGTCCAGCTAAAGGTTTATCAAATTTGCTTATCTTTTTGAAGAAGCAGCCCTAAATTTTCTATTGCCTTTTTTATACACTATTTTATTTACAATATGATCTTTGTCATTTCCTTCCTTCTACTAACTATGGTCTTTGTTTGTTCTTCTTTTTCTAGTTCCTTTAAATGTAAACCTAGATTGTTTATTTGAAGTTTTTCCTGAGGTAGGCCTGTGTCACTGTAAACTTCCCTTTTAGAACTGCTTTTGCTCTGTCCCATAGCTTTTGGAACTTTTCCATTTTCATTTGTATGTAGATATTTATTGGTTTCCTCTTTGATCTTTTCAATGACACATTGGTCATTTAATAGTACACATTGCTACTTAGACACATTGCTATTTAGTAGACACATTGCTATTTAGACTCCAAGTGTTTGGGTTTTTTTGCAGTGTTTTCTTTTTCTTGTAATTGATTTTTTAGTCTTACACTGTTGTGATCAGAAAAAATGGCTGATTTGATTTCAGTCTTCTCAAACGTGTTGAGACTTGTTTTGTGGCTTCACATGTGATCTATCCTGGAAAATGTTCCATGTACACATGAAACAAAATGTGGAATCTTCCATTTTTGGGTGAAACATTGTATATGTATCTATTAAGTTTATCCAGTCTAATGTATCATTTAAGGCCAATGTTTCCTTGTTGATGTTTTTGGTCTGGACAATCTATGGGCTTCCCTGGTAGCTCAGTTGATAAAAAATCCCCCTGCAATGCAGGAGACACTGGTTCGATTCTTGGGTTGGGAAGATCTCCTGGAGAAGAGATAGGATACCCACTCCATTATGCTTGGGCTTCCCTGGTGGCTCAAACAGTAAAGAACCCAGGTGCAACGTGGGAGACTTGGGTTCAATCCCTGGTTTGGGAAGATCTCCTGGAGATGGGCATGGAAACTCACTCCAGTATTTTCGTCTGGAGAATCTTCATGGACACAGGAGGCTGGCAGGCTACAGTTCATGGGGTTACAAAGAGTTGGACATGGCTTGATTTTTTTTAATAAGATGTTAAAATTTCCTGATTGTATCACTATCTATGTCTCTCTTTATATATTTGCCTTATGTATTACAGTGCACTTATATTGAGTTTATAGATATTTACAAGTGATATATCCTCTTGTTGCATTAATACCTTTATCATTATATAATGGCTTTGTCTCTTGTTGTAGTCTTTGTTTCAAGGATTATTTTTTCTGGAGCCTATTATCCAGAGTGAAGTAAGCCAGAAGGAAAAACAACAATACAGTATACTAACGCATATATATGGAATTTAGAAAGATGGTAATGAGAGCCCTGCATGCAAGACAGCAAACGGAATGCAGATGTATAGAACAGACTCGTGGACTCTGTGGAAGAGGGCAAGGGTGGGATGATATGGGAGAATGGCATTGAAACATGTTAATTATCATATGTGAAATCAGTCGCCAGCCCAGGGTTGATGCTTGGGGCTGGTGCACCGAGATGTCCCAGGGAGGAGGGAACCGGGAGGGAGGAGGGAGGCGGGTTCTGGAGGGGGAGCATATGTAAACCCATGGCAGTTGCATGTCATTGTATGGCAAAACCAACACAATAAAAATAAATAAATAAATAAATAAATAAACAAAGATTATTTTTTCTGATATTGCTACTCCAGATTTTTTGTTTGTTTCTATATGCATGGAATATCTTTCTCCATCCCCTCATTTTCAGTCTGTGGTGTCTAGCTCCAAAGTGGGCCTCTTGTTGGCAGCATATATATGAAAGTGAAAGTAGAGTCGCTCAGTTGTGTCGGACTCTTTGTGACCCCATGGACTGTAGCCTACCAGGCTTCTCCATCCATGGGATTTTCCTGGAGTGGGTTGCCATTTCCTTCTCCAGGGATCTTCCCAACTGAGGAATTGAACCCAGGTCTCCCACGTTGCAGGCAGATGCTTTACCCTCTGGGCCACAAGCCACCTTATGTCTTTTAATTGGAGCATTTGGTCCATTTACATTTAAATTGATCATTGATAGCTAGGTACTAATTGACATTTTGTTAACTATTTCCTATTTGTTTATATATTTCTTTTTTGTAGTTCTCTTCTTATTTATTTTTTTGCAATTTTTAAAAACTTTTTATTTTGTATTGGAATATAGCCAATTAATAATGTTGTGATAATTTTGTATGGATGGCAAAGTGACTCAGCCATACATACACATGTATTAATTCTCCCCAAACTCCCCTCCCAACCAGGCAGGAGCTGGTTGAGCAGAGCTCCCTGTGCTATACAGCCAATCCTAGTTGGCTATCCATTTCAAACACAGCCGTATGTACATATCCATGTCGAACTCCCTAAGTATCTCTTTCCCCCATGGCAACCATAAGTTCATTCTCTATGCCCGTGAATCTGTTCTGTTTTTTCTTTTTTTCATCTTTTCCCCTGTGATTTGATGACTATCTTAAAGTGTTACATGTGTATTGCTTTCTTTTTATTGTTTGTGTATCTGTTACAGTTTTTGATTTGTGGTTACCATCAGGGTTTATATATAAAAACCTATGTACATAGCAGTATAATTTAATTTTATGGTTGCTTAAATTCTAGCACATTTTAAAAGCACTACATTTTTACTCTCCCACTCAAGTTTTAAGTTTCTCACATTATACTTTGCATATTTTAATACTATATATTAATTATTTTAGATATATATGATTTTACTATTTTTGTCTTTCAACTTTCATACTAGCTTTATATGTATTTGATCCACTACTTTTATTATATATTTGTCTTTACCAGTGAGAGTTTTTCTTTCATAATTTCTTATTTCTAGATATGGCCTTTTCTTTTCTGTTTAAAGAAGTCCCTATAATGTTTTTTTGTAAGGCCAGTTTAGTGGTGATTAACTCCTTTAGCTTTTGTTTATCTGGGAAACTCCTGATCTCTCCTTCAATTCTGAACAATTTTGCTGAGTAGGGTATTTTTGATTGTAAATTTTCATTTTCTTTTTTTTTAATTTCTTTTTTTTTGTTTTAATGGGAGGCTAATTACTTTACAATATTCTGGTGGTTTTTGCCATACAGTCACATGAATCAGCCATAGGTGTACATGTGTTCCCTATCCTGACCCTCCCTCCCACCTCCCTCCCCATCCCATCCCTCAGGGTCATCCCAGTGCATCAGCCCTGAGCACCCTGCCTCATGCATCAAACCTGGACTGGCAAACTATTTCACACATGATAATACACACGTTTCAATGCTAGTCTCTCAAATCATCCCACCCTTGTCTTCTCCCACAAAGTCCAACAGTCTGTTCTTTACATCCATGTCTCTTTTGCTGTCTCGTATATAAGGGTCATCATTACCATCTTTCTAAATTCCATATATATGCATTAATATAGTGTATTAATGTTTCTCTTTCTGACTTACTTTGCTTTGTGTAATAGGCTCCAGTTTCATCCACCTCATTAGAACTGATTCAAATGCATTCTTTTTAATAGCTGAGTAATATTCCATTGTGTATATGTTCAGCACTGTGAATATACCATGCCAGTCCCTTCTTGTCTCTAAAGTTTCTGCTGAAAAATCAGCTGGAAACCTTTTATTGCTTTCACTGTATGTAACCAGTTGTTTCTCTCTTGCTGTTTTTAAGATTCTATAATGTATATTTAACTTTTGACATTTTAATTATAATTTTTCTTGATGTGGGTCTCTTTGAGTTAATCTTGTTTGGGACTCTGTGCTTCCTGGACTTTGATGTCTGTTTCCTTCACCATGTTAGGGAAGTTTTCAGCCATTACTTCTTCAAATAGCTTTTTGTCCTTTTCTCTCTTTTTCTTTCTGGACCCTTACTAGTGAATGTTGTGTATGTGTGTGTGTGCTCAGTTGTGTCTGAGTTGCCATTTCCTCCTCCGGGGGATATTCCTGACCCAGGGATTGAACAAGCATTTCCTGCATTGGCAGGTGGATTCTTTGCCCCTGAGCCACCATGGAATCCCATGTGAATGCTAGCATGCTTAATATTGTTCCAGAAGCTTCTTAAACTATCTTCATTTTTAATAATTTTCTTTTTTTCTCTTTGCTCTTCCAGTTGGGTGATTTTCACTATTTTGTCTTTCATATCATTGATCCATTCTTCTGCATAGTCTAATGTGCTGTTGATTCCTTTTATTGTACTTTTCATTCCAGTGAGTCTATTCTTCAGTGCTGTTGGTTCTTTTTTTATATTTCAATCTCTTTGTTGAAGCTTTCATTGAGATCATCCATTCTTCCTCTGAGTTTGGTGAGCATGTTTATGACTATTGCTTTGAACTCTTTTTATGGTAAACTGCTTATCTGCCTTTCCTTTAGTTCTGTGTTGTGAGGTTTTGTCTTATACTTTTGTTTGAAAGGTATTCCTTTGTCACCTAGTTTTACTTAACTCTCTGTGTTTGTATGTTAGCTATGTCAGCTATTTTGCTTTCTGTGGGATGTCCTGTGTGGCCCAGTGCTGCAGTCTCTCCAGTCACCAAAGCCAGGTGTTCTAGATGTGTTGTGGTTGGCTGGGATTGCTGTGGGTACACTGGTGGGCATGGTTGGTCCCCAGACTGGCTGGCTGTGAAACTTGCCTGATAATTCCATGTATAGGGCTGGTTCCTGGCACTGCTGGTTATGTGGGTTGGTCATGACTGTTACGGACACCCACCTGGTGAGTTTGGCTTGTCCCTGGCCCTGCTGACTATGAGGCTTGGCTATGACTTCTCTTGGCATGCTGGCCCTCTGAGGTGAGAGCACTTTTGGAGGGGCACTGGTATTGGCCAAGGTGGCCCACTGAGTGGGGCAGGGCAGAGAAGCTTCAGAGGGGCCAAAGTGGTGGGGTCATGGTGTTAGTTAGGTTTGTGGAGAGTGACAGAAATGACACCCAAAAATGTCAAGTAAGCTAGGTGGAAGATTTTTTTTTTTGTTTTAATGGCATCTATTGGCAATTCCATCCTTACAGAAAGTTTCACCAGATTCCCCTCTATCATGTGCTCTAAAATTGGTCAATTTATCTCTTTCTCATAGGACACAGGGACTCTTTAAGCTGCTACTTCTGCAATTGGGCATTGGAGTAAATGACTATATACATGAAACCATCAAGAGTATAACTTCTGTCTCCCATAACCCTCTGGCACTTCTGGACATAAGCCTGGCTGGTTTTCAAAGCCACACATCATGAGGACTTACGTTGTAGTCCTCTGAGCTGGGGAGTCTGACATAGGACTAGAACACTTTATTACTTAGAGCAGACCTTTGTAGTTTTGATATTCCTCCTGCTTGTGGATTGCTGCATCAGGGGTGTGGATGCAGATGAGATGCATCTCTGCCTCTCCTACCTACCTCAATGTAGCCTTTTGTGTATATCCTTTGTTGTAGAAAATCTGTTCTGTGGTCTTCAGGTCATTCTTGGAGATGTTATTCTGTATGTAGTTGTAGTCTTGGTGCCTCCATAGAAGGAGATAAGCTCAGGATCATCCTACTATCCCATCTTGATCCAGATCAACAAAAGACATTTTAAATAAAATTGTGATCTCCTAAGTATATTACCTTGAATCCTGTTCTTTTCATTTAACAATTTCCATGGACATCACCCTAGTCAATGGGAATTGACTCAACCCATTGTTTTAAATAGTTACATAATCTTCCATAGGTTAGATCTATCACAATTTATTCAACCTATTGGTGGATTTTCAAGTAGTTTCCAGATTTTATTCCTTTATAAATAATCCTTCAATAAATATCCTTATAGATATATCTTATGTACTGATGCTTATATTATCTGTTACAGATTTCCAAAACTGAAATTTCTGTCTCAAAGGTTATGTGCATTTTAAATTTTTAATAATATTGTTGCATTACTTTCCAAATGTTTGATAGCAAACACATTCCTTCCTGCCAGCAGTTTATAAGGGTTCTTGTATTTCTACAGCCATGATCCAATAGATGATTCCAGCATTTTTTCTTTTTCTTTGTATTAATAACAATGGTTTTTCCATTCATGACAAAATATAAGCCTACACATGTTCATGCATATCAATAATTATTCTAATTTTTAAACAAATATAATGCATATACATATACCTCATAGAAAATAAAATGTATATGCTCTTCAACTCTGTGTGCCTAGATTATTTTGTGGGCCTTTAATTTTTTTAAATTAAAACTTTATATGTTTGAGCAGTTTTAGATTCACAGAAAAACTGAGGGGAAGGTACAGAGTTTTTCCAGATACCCCATCCCTATATATGCAGTCTCCCCCATTATCAACATATCCCATAATAGGGGTATACTAGTTACAACTGATGAACCTACACTGACATATCATAATGGCCAAAGTCTATAGTTTTTATTAGAGTTTACTTTTACTTTTGGTGTTGTAAATTCTATGGATTTGTACAAATGTATAACAACATATATGTATAATTATGGTATCATACAGAATATTTTCACTTCCCTGAAAATCCCCTATGCTCCACCCATTTATTCCTCCATTCCCAACTGCTGTAAAACACTTATATTGGTTGTTGGTGTCATGGTTGGTTGTCTAATTGCTAAGTCGTGTCAGACTCTTGCGACCCCATGAACTGTAGGCCACCAGGTTCCTCTGTCCATGGGACTTCCCAGGCAAGAATACTGGAGTGGGTTGCCATTTCCTACACCAGGGGATCTTCCCCATCCAGGGATAGAACCTGAGTCTCCTGCACTGCAAATGGTCTCCTGCAGTGCAGGTGGATTCTTTACCACTGAGCCACCAAGGATTCCAAAATGTTACCTTTTCTAGTAAACGTAAAGACATATAGTTGGAATTATACAGTATAAAGTCTTTTGAGATTGTATTTTCCACTTAGTAATATGCACTTAAGTTTTCTCTCTGTCTTTTCACAGCATGGTATCTCATTGTTTTAGTGTTGCATAATGTTCCATCGTCTGGATGTACCACAGTTTATTTGCTCATTCACCTGCTCAAGGAAATCTCAGTTGCTTTCATGTTTTAGCAGTTATGAATAAAGTTGCCATAAACATCTGTGTATGTGCAGGTTTCGGTGTAGACATAAGGTAAATACTGACTCAATGACATGAATTTGAAAAAACTCTGAGAGATAGTGGAGGACAGAGGAATCTGGAGTGCTGCAGTACATGGGGCTGCAAAAAATCAGACATGACTTAGTAACTGAACAGCAACAAAATACCAAGGAGCATGATTACTGGATTATTTGGTAAGAATATGTTTAGTGTTCTAAGAAACCAAACTATCTTCCAAAATGTTTATACCATTTTGCATTCTCTACAGTAATGAATGAAAGTTTCTTTTGCTCTGTATCCCTGCCAGCATTGTGCTTCCAGCCTTCTGTATTTTGGCCATTCTAATAAATGTGTGGTGGTATCTCATTGTTGTTTTAAGTTGCATTTCCTTGATGACATATAATCATCTTTTCATAAGTTTATTTGCCATCAATATAGCTTCTTTGGGCTTCCCTGGTGGCTTAGTGGTAAAGAATCCACTGCCAATGTAGGAGACATGGGTTTGATCCCTGGGTCAAGAAGATTCCCTGGAGAAGCAAATGGCAACCCACTCCAGTATTTTTGCTTGGGAAATCCCATTGACAGAAGAGCCTGGCAGGCTGCAGTCCATGGGGTCACAAAAGAGTTGGACATGACTTGGAGACTAAACAACAACAACAACAAATATCTTCTTTAGTGTATTGTCCATTAACATTTTTGGTCCATTTTAAAATTGGATTTGTTTCCTTTTTGCTGAGTTTTAAAAGTTCTTTGTATATTTATATAGAGTTTTTTCTCAGATGTGTCTTTTGTAAACATTTTCTTCCATTCTGTGATGTGTCTTATTCTCTTGACATTGTCTTTCATAGAGCAGAAGTTTTTAATTTTAATGAAGTCTAGCTTATTTCTTTCATGGGGTATGTCTTTGGTGTTGTATCTATAAGGTCATCAACATACACAAGGCTTTCTAGGCATTTTCATATGTTATCTTCTAGGAATTTTGTAGTTTTGGTCTTTTACAATTAGGTCTGAGTAATTTTGATTAATTTTTGTGACAGGTGTAAAGTCTATCTAGATTCTCTTTGGTTTTATTTATTTTTACATATGGAAGTCCAGCTATTCTAGCACCATTTGTTGAAAATACTGTTTTTGCTCCATTGTATTGCCTTTGTTCATTTGTCAAAGATTAGTTAACTATATTTATATAGGTTTATTTTTTTAGCTTTGTATTCTTTTCCCTTGATTTATTTGTCTATTTTTTTCTCACTAATATCACACTGCTTGATTAGTGTAGCTTTATATTAAGTATTGAAGTTTGGTAGTGTCAGTCTTCCAAATTTGTTCTTCTCCCTCAATGTCATGTTGGTTATTCTGTTTTTTTTCCTTGCCTCTCCATATAAATTTTGGAGGGCTCAGCTGGTAGAGAATCCACCTGTAATGCAGGAGGCCCTGGTTCAATTCCTGAATCAGGAAGATCCCCTGGAGAAGGAATAGGCTACCCACTCTACTATTCTTGGACTTCCCTCATGGCTAGATGGTAAAGAATCCACCTGCAATGTAGGAGACCTCGGTTTGATCCCTGGGTTGGGAGATCCCCTGGAGGAGGGCATGGAAACCCACTTCAGTATTTTTTCCTGGAGAATCCCCATGGACAGAGGAGCCTGGTGGACTACAGTCCATGGGGTTGCAAAGGGTTGGACACAACTGAGCAACTAAGCAGAGCACATCACACATTGGAACAACTTCATTTATATCCACATAATAACTTCCTGGGGTTTTGATTGGCATTGCATGGAATTTATAGATCAAGTTGGGAAGAACTGACAGCTTGACAATATTGTATTCCTATCTTTCTCCATTTATTTAATCATTTGATTTCATTTATCAGCTTCATGAAGTTTTCTCCATGTAGATATTATGCATATTTTTTAAGATTTATGCCTAAGTATTTAATTTTGGGGTCTCAAAGAGTCGGACATGACTGAGTGAGTGAACAACAACAACAAATTTCATTTTGGTGAGTCCTAATGTAAATGATACTGTGTTTTAAATTTCAAATTCCACCCATTTATTGCTGATATATAGGAAAGTGATTGACTGTGTGTATTAACTTTGTGTTCTCCATCCTGGCTGTAATTGTTTATTAGCTCCAGGACTTTCTCTGTTGATTCTTTTTGATTTTCTGCTTAGGCAATTATGTCTTCTGCAAGCAAATGAAGTTTTAATTTTTCTTTCTCAATCTGTATACCTTTTGTTTCCTTTTTTGTCTTATTGCATTGGCTAGGACTTTCAGTATGATGTTGAAAAGGAGTGTGGATGGTTAGGCCATTCAAGATGGTTGTTCTCTTGCTGTCTATGCATCCATGTACTCAACCAGTACCTGCTTATCTCACATGACTGTCCAATCCTGTTAATTATAGGGCTTAATTAGTAACTACCTACAAACTTGCCCCCTGCCCTAGCTGCTGGTTTCCCTAGTAATTGATGAGCCAACCTAATGTCAATCCCTCCTATCAATGGTGGCCTCCTTCCCAAGTAGTGAAGATGACTGCTGTGTTCTGCTTGCTGTCTGCCATTCACAGTGGGGTGTTGCTCCAGGATCTTTGTTTCAGACAGGTAAGATCTCCTGTCCAATAAATCCTTGATGTCTCTGTCACTATCTTCAGGCTCTTTCTTCAGTCTCAAGGCTGGCAAACTATAAGGTTTACAGGTCCACAAGGTATAGCCAAACAATAGACAAAGCAGCCAGAAGACCAGGGAATCTCCTGTGACTGCTGAGATGTCAGGAATTAAGGACAAGGAATGGAAAGTTCTGGGGGAAATCCTGAGGTATCTGTCAACTAGCATGTCAGTCCCTGTGGCAGCTGATTACCATGAGAGAGGTCTTTCCCTTCCATTATACTGATGATACCGTGTTAACCTCAGAGTCACTTTCCAATTTAAATGTAGCAGCCATTTGCTTCTAGTTCCTCTGACTACATGTTAATGGCTGGGGAATACAGAGAAACACAAGGAGTCAGATTATTTATAAAATTCAAGCATACCCCTGTCACAACACCCATGAACCATAACAGATACAGGATTTAGGAAATATTAACTTAGTGACAGGCTTGTGAATTTGATGTAGCCAGTTACCTGGAAGGGTTTGGTTGGGGCCTATGGCAATGGCAAAAATAATAAAACAGTACCCATTAGCTTCTAGTCCCAGATATGGAAGGGGACAGAGCAACGATATAGTGTGAATAGAACAGCTATATGCAGTCCACAATGCATCACAACAGGTTAAGACATTTGTTGTTGTTGTTTAGTTGCTCAGGCATGTCCAACTGTTTGTGACTCCATATACAGGCTTCCATGTACTTCACCAACTCCTAAGGCTTGCTCAAACTCTTGTCCATTGAGTTGTTGATGCCATCCAACCATCTCGTCCTCTGTCATCCCCCTCACCTCCTGCCTTCAATCTTTTTGCCATTCCCTTCTCCAGTGGACCACGTTTTGTCAGAAATCTTCACCATGATCCATCCATCTTGAATGGTCCTATATGGCATGGCTCATAGTTTGAGTTAGACAGGCTGTGATCCATGTGATCAATTTGGCTAGTTTTCTGTGATTGTGTTTTTAATTCTGTCTGCCCCCTAATGGATGAGAATCAGAGGCTTGTGGAAACTTCCTGGTGGGAATGACTGGCTGTGGGATAAACTGGGTCTTGCTCTGGTGGGCAGGGCTATGCTCAGTAAATCTAATCCAGTTTTTTGCTGATGGCTGGGGCTATGTACCCTCCCTGTAGTTTGGCCTCAGGTCAGACTGTGGTAATGGCTACCTCCTTCAAAAGGATTTATGCCAGCATGCCATGGCTCCCAGGACTGTTGTATTCCACGCCCCTGACTGTTGACCCACGCCTCCACCAGAGACTCCTGGACACTCACAGGCATGTCTGGCTCAGTGTCTTGTGGAGTCACTGCTCATTTCTCCTGGGTCCTGGTGCATTCAAGGTTTTGTTTGTTCCCTCCAAGAGTCCATTTTCCCTGTCCTGTGGAAGTTCCGTAATCAAATCCCACTGGCCTTCAAAGTCAAATTCCCTGGAGTTTCTCAGTCCCCTTGCGGGATCTTCAGGTTGGGAAATCTGTTGTGGGCCCTAGAACGTTTGCAAAAGAGCAAGAAATTCTTTTGTGTAAATGTTCTCCAATTTGTGGGTTGTCTCCTTGACTAATGGTGACCTCCTCCAAGAGGACTTATGGCACATGCCACACCTCCCAGGTCTGCTGTAGTCAGAGACCTTGTCCCCGTAAAAGGCCACTGCTGACCTGTGCCTGCACAGGAGACACTTAAACACTCAAAGGCAGGGCCAGCTCAGTCTCTTGTGGGGGTTCAGAAGTTACAAAATATCTACCCAAGTCACCTAGCAATGCAAAAAACTACTATTGGGGATCTAAAACAGCGGTGTATGGCATACAGGCTCTCCACGTACATTGACAGTGACCAAGAAATCCACTTTACCAGCCATGAAGTTCAGAACTGGGCCAATAAAAATGACATATCATGAGTGTTTTCACCTGCGCTATAACACCTCTGCTGCATACTAACTGGAAAGGTAGATGAGCAGCAGTTGAGACTGGAAACATGCTCTCAACATGTTGACTAGAGGCTAACTCAAGCCCTGTGACTATAACTGAACATCCCAGGAGTAATCATCCTGCTTATGTTATGTTAACCCAGAATCAACTAATCAACACCATCCAAGTTCAACTGTTGACCACCAAAGGGCATTTGCTAACTATTAATCAGGACAATAACTTACTTTTGCCCTTGCTACAGGATGCTACAGGAGAAGAAGGGGAAAACAGAGGAAGGAATGATTGGATGGCATCACCATCTTGATGGACATGAGTTTGAGCAAGCTCCAGGAGTTGGTGATGGAGAGGGAAGCCTGGCATGCTGCATTCCATGGGGTCACAAAAAGTCAGACACTACTGAGTGACTGAACTGAACTCAAAAGGGTGTACCTCCATAAGAACACATTATCAAATGGTCATAGGGCTAGTAGGTAAGTCCAGATGGTCTGGGTTTGCATCCCATGGGGAATAGGATTAGGAAAGGGACTTATAGATTTCACCTGTCACACTTCTTTAAGACTACTTTATGGTAAATAATCCTGGCCCTCTACTGAAGAAAGGCACCACTATAATAACTTTGGGGTCTGTTATACTGCCTCTTCAATATTTGGCTCTGGCTATGCAGACTGAAGGTGGACTGACACTATAGTACTGCAGGCCAGGACAAATACCCAAAATCAGGGGCGGCATTATCTTAGAATGAATGCTCTTGCTGCTGCCTACGTTTTGCTTAATGGTCACAATATTCTCTATATTGTGACTGTTACACATCTCACTTTTGTCCCTAGTCTGAGTGGAGGGAATCTGTTCATGGACCGGGCAACAATGGGGGCCTCATTGTGATATGTTTATTGTTGGATCTAGAATGAGATGCCATTGTTGTCCTCCTCTGGACGTCAATGAAAAAGTGACCCAACAAAGCCTGGCTCCAAAGTTTGCCTCCCTCCAGGCCTCTTGATATTCTTTAACTGCCATCTTTATTGCACTTGTGGTATTCAGTTGCAGTGCACCCCTACATACCTGATCTTAGGATATTGTGGAAAGAGGGGTGGACCAAGACTGTAAAGCTCATGCACAGTGTGTAGGGGTGGAGTGTATGGTCAGGCCACTCAAGATAACTTTTTCTCTTGCTCTCTGTACATCCCTGTACTCGACCAGTGCCTGATTCTCTCACATGACTATCCAATCCTGTTAATTATAGAGCTTAACTAGTAATGCCTATGTACCTGCCCAGCTGCTGGTTTCTCTGGTAACTGATGAGCCAACCTGATATCAATCCCCCTTATAAATGGTAGCTTCCTTCTCCCCTGAGTAGCAAAGATGGTTGTTATGTCCTGCCTGCCGTCTGCCATCTGGGGTGGAGTGTAGCTCCAGGGCTTTTGTTTTGATTGTGTAAGATGCCACGTCCAGTAAGCCATTGACATCTCTGTCTCCGGGTTCTCTCAGTCTCAATGCTGGGCAACTACAAGGCTTGCAGCCCAACAGAATGGTAAGACAGGCACCCTTGTTTCATTCCTGATCTTAGTGGGAAAGCTTCTAATTTCCCATTATGAAGTGTGATGTTAGCTGTATGTTTGTTGTAGATATTCTTTATCAAGGTGAGAAAGTTCCAATTCCTACTTTCTGAGTTTTATCACAAACAGATGTTGGATTTTGTGAATTATGAAGGCTTTTTAGATTGCAGTGTTTTTTTCTGTGTCTATTAATAACTTCATGTAACTTTTTTTGCTTGTTTTTTTCCTTCCTCTGTTAGTTGGGATAAAATGGTTAGAGTGGGCTGGATTGGACATCTCACTTCCCCAGGTCAATTAAGTTCTGATTTTATCTGTAAGATTAGATCAACAAGTTTCCCATAAGGGTGAGCATTAAGAACAGAGTATTCTGATATATTTCAAAATGGTTCCTTTACCTTTTCCCCTGCTGGAAGCACAAGGGGATTTTTCTCTAGTATTTACTGTGAGAACCTGTTCAACTCCTAGAGATAAGTTTCACAATATCACAAAGGCCCCTCTGACTGGGTCCCCCTGGAGTTTTAACTCCCAGACTTGTCCACACTGAGCCTCCCTCCAGCAATTCCTCATTTACAGTTCAGGTTTTTCTACCCAGGCACTCATTCTCATAGCAGTTTCTGCTTATGAGTTTCCATTCCTATAAACTGAAAAATCTCTTATTTTCCTGTCTCTCCAATTTGGGGGGCAGTGCCTTGACCTGTGCTCCCCACTCTTAGGGCTGTTGATTTCTTTTTTAGGTCTGTTTGACTTTTTACTCGTAGGTTAGAGTGGTGCTTTCCAAGTGCCTTATGTATACAACAAGACCTTGAATCTACTGATCTTTTTCTTTCAAGGGTATGAGTTTGTGGCAGGTGGAGAAAACTGTTTTTATATAGCAAAAAGTATTATTACATTGAGGCCTATCATTTATTTCATTTTATCTAACTGCAGAACTCTCAGCTTGTTCTTTGGTATCTGACCTTAGCCTACCTGGTAGACTGATGAGGAGACTTTCAACTAACACTGCCAATGTGCCAACTAACATTTACAGTCAATATTTTTGCACACACCCTGGCCAGAAGAGCATTATGCTTGAAATCATCATTTCACTGAAGAATTATGATTGTAGTAGTAAGTTTTTATGGAGATTATATAGGAGATTAGCAACTTTCTTATTGAATTAATTCAGTAAGAAACTTGATTATTTAACTTATATGCAGAGTATATCATGCAAAATGCTGGGCTAGATGAAGCACAAGCTGGAATCAAGACTGCCAGGAAAAATATCAATAACCTCAGATATGCGGATGGCACCACCCTTATGGCAGAAAGTGAAGAGGAACTGAAGAGCCTCTTGATGAAAGTAAAAGAGGAAAGTGGAAAAGTTGGCTTAAAGGTCAACATTCAGAAAATTTAGATCACGACATCTGGTCCCATCGCTTCATTGCAAATAGATGGGGAAACAATGGAAACAGAGTCTTTATTTTCTTGGGCTCCAAAATCACTGCAGGTGATTGCAGCCATGAAATTAAAAGTCACTTGCTCCTTTGAAGAAAAGCTATGACCAACCTAGACAGCATATTAAAAAGCAGAGACATTACTTTGCTGACAAAGGCCCGTCTAGTCAATGCTATGGTTTTTCCAGTAGTCGTGTATGGATGTGAGAGTTGGACTATAAAGAAAGCTGAGTGCCAAAGAATTGATGTTTTTTAACTGTAGTGTTGGAGAAGACTCTTGAGAGTCCCTTGGACTGCAAGGATATCCAACCTGTCCATCCTGAAGGAAATCAGTCCTGAATATTCATTGGAAGTACTGATGCTGAAGCTGAAACTCCAATCCTTTGGCCACCTGATATGAAGAAGCAACTCACTGGAAAAGACTCTGATGCTGGGAAAGAGTGAAGGCAGGAGGAGAAGGTGCCAGAGGATGAGATGATTAGATGGCATCACTGACTCAATGGACATGAGTTTGAGCAAGCTCTGGGAGTTGGTGATAAATAGGGAGTACTGGCATGCTGCAGTCCATGGGGTCACAGACTTGGACATGGCTGAGCAACTGAGCAACTTTCTGAAAAGAAGGTTCTGATGCTTAATTTGGGGTAAAAAAAGAATAGCAAATATTGGTTTTCCAGATTGCAACTTAGAGCTTCTTGGTCAGTAAAAACATCAGAAACACCACCTAGGACTCTTTTATGGTCTATACAACCCAACATTTTATCTTATACCCAGAGAAAATTATGTCACACCTTTGATTTAATGAATGCTTAAATAATGAAATGCACAGTGCTAATGTTTTATATTAGTCATCTCATAGAAGTTCTATAAGCATGCTATTAATATCTACACTTTTCCATAAGACCACTGAGGCTCATAGAAGTTATTTGTTCAAGGCCGAATGAGAACTTGAATCCTGTTTTGTGAAACTTTAAAGCTACTGTGGTCTATGTCTAGGGTCAGCAAACTTCTATAAGTGGTCATATAGTAAATATGTCTGGCTTTGTAGACAATATAGTCTCTGCAATTAATTCAATCTGCTATTGTTGCATGAAAGCAGTGATAGATAAACATATCAATAAACGTAGCTGTGTTCCATTGAATCATTTCTATATAATGAAGTTTGAATGTCATCTAATTTCACGTGTTATGAAATATCATTTTTCCTTTTTCTTTCAACCATTTAAAATGTAAAATGCATCCTTAGAACATAGGGCATGTAAAAACAGGTGGCAGTCCTGATTTGGCTCTTGGAACCATGTTTGCTGATCCCTAATCTATGGCATCTCAAAGGTTGCAAAGTTTATTGAGCATGTAATTGAAAGACTTCATCAGCCATTAACTTTCTCTTAATAGCTCAATATGAGTCAGTCATTCATGCCCACATCTAAGCCTTTTTTGGAGATGTTTGTCTATTCAGTACCATATATGTACTGATTTTTATCTTGTACAAAGTAATCCTCTTCTAAGGATCTTTTCAACCCTTTTAGCATTCACTGAACAAGCCTGTATTTATTGGATTCTTTTTTTTTCAAACTGGCTCTTTATTTTGCATACCATGCCAAAGGTTTGCCCACCGTGCCAACATTTGTTCTATAACATATTCATCCTCCAACACCTTCAGGGCATCTTCTACACAACAATTAATGACTCTCATAAAAATAACAAATATGTAACTTTTAAGTATTAAGGATTATACTATTGTCAATGATTTCAACAAAAGGCAGCCTTACTAAAAAGTGCTTAGACGTTGCAGTACATTCCAAGAAATGCCTATTTTTATTTCCTGATTCCTTTAAACATCACTGTCTTGCACTTTATCCCTCAGTACTGAGAGATAATAACTTCAAATGGCTTGCTTACCAGAGCCTAGCACAGTGCCTGTCACACAGTAGATGCTCATTTGTTAAATGACTGAATCAATAAGCATCCCAGGTTAGCTGAAAAATTCCCACACCAATCAGATCATGTACCTTGATGATTTTGATGAGACACAGCATAAGGTAGCTGGGTCTCTACAAATGGGTTTATTGGTTCCCCAAATACTAGCAGATGGGAAATGTTTTTGAGGCTTTTTTGTTTTTGTTTTTGTTTTTTTTTTTTTGGTCAGAGGATTCCTTGGTAGGCCAGAAAACTAAATAGTTTAGAATGGTACTGCCTTCTCTTCCATAACTTCTAATGATTGTGATGGAGAATCCCCCAAGTTATTCTACATCTTTTTTCCCCCTTTGGCTGCACCACACAGCTTGTGGGATCTTAGTTTTCCTGACCAACAATTGAAACTAGGGCCACAACAGTGAAAGCACTGAGTCCTAACCTCCGGGGAGCTCCCTATTCTATACCCTGAAGAACTTCATTTAGGTCAGAATTACTGTCTGGCAAGGGGAATTATGAGGACTTTCCTAGTGGCTCAGATGGTAAAGGGTCTGCCTGCAATGCAGAAGATCCTGATTTGATCCCCAGAGAAGGGAATGGCTATCCACTCCAGTATTCTTGCCTGGAACATTCCTCCTGTTGGCTTGGCTTTATGATTTGTATTCTCTGTTATCTGAATTAATGTGAGGAAAAAGTGGTTAATAAAACCAAAATTGTGGGTGTAGTTTTCACATGGGCCTTTTAGTTTTTGCTGTGTTTCAGAACTGCAGACCCCAACACTAACCATTGTCAATTCTGTGCTGTAACTTTTGGATTTCATCATGAGATTGTCCCAGTTTGTATGTGAATAGCTCAATACAAAACTTCCTTCCACTACCTTAAAATGAGTTCATGGCTTATGACTTACTAGTAGTGGTGGATCAGAAGTGTCTGTAACCCTGGAAAAGATTTCCAAAAGGAAATAAATATGGGGAGTGATGGAAGATTATCATTTTAGTGTGCAAAAACAGAGAAACCATCTGCCATATCGCTAGGCACTGACTAAACTTTATTGAAAAGAAGTGGGATTCATTCATTTGAGGAATATTTGGGGGTACTTTGTGTCAAATAGACAAAAATCTGTCTTTTAAGAATTACTAGGAAAATGATGCAAAGGATAGGAGAAAGAATAATGAGGATGTCCTTATCTAAGGTAGTAAAATTAAAGCCTCAATGAAGAGATGACAGTTAGCTGAGAATGCTACCTGCTAGGTATGTTTCATGCCTCATTTTTCCCTAAGTCCAACTATTTTGTTGGGTTGGGGAGAATCTTTTCTTTTCTTTTTTTTTTTTTTTTTTGCTGTGCTATGCAGCTGGTGTGATCTTTGTTCCCTGACCGGGGATCAAACCTTTGGCCTTGGTAGTAAAAACAGTGGAGTTCTAACCACTGGACTGCCAGGTAACTGCTGAGCATATTTTCTAAATGAGAACTTTTCCAATAAAATAATCTGTAGACATTAGAGAGCAACTCTAGATTCTGTGCGGAAAGGAAGGGAACTGACACATTTTTTTGAGCATTTGCCCTGAACCAGACTCCTCACATATATTATTTCATTATATTTCTTTCCTAAAAGAGATCTATGCAGTTTGCATTATTTCCATTTTGTGGATGAACAGACTGAGACTCAAGCTAAAATAACTTGCCCAAAGTAACATGGGAGTCTGAGATTCAAAATTAAGATTTCTTTGCCTCTGAAATCTATGTTCCTTGTCATTATACTATCATGCTACCCAACAGTGTGAATTAATTCACCAATAATACTAATTGATACCAATTGGGGAAAGGTGACCTCCCAGGTGGCACTAATGGTAAAGAACCCGACTACCAAAGCAGGAGAGGGGAGATGTGAGTTCGATCCCTGAGTCAGAAAGATCCCCTGAAGGAGAGCATGATAACCCACTCCAATATCCGTTCCTGGAGAATTCCATGGACAGAGGAGCCTGGCAGGCTACAGTCTATAGGATTGCAAAGAGTCAGACATGACTGAAGGGACTTAGCATGCACACACTGCATTAACAGGTTTAGGGACATTGTTTCACTTGACTCCCAATTAGCTCCTGCAGGAACTACTAACATACTATATATGAAGAAATCAAACAAGGCATAGGAGGCTTAAGCAATTTGCTTAAGTCACATAGCTAGTCAACTACAGATACCTACCATCACCACATAACTTTTCAGGAGTTGCTCTGCTTGTCGAGCTTTAGACATATGACTGGACTGGGTTTTATGTTCCCAGAGGAGCCTTGTCTTAAAGTCTGGCTGAAGGTAATGCTAATCATTCAGCTGAGTCCTCACATTTCTTCAGTCCAGGTTCAGATTCCATGGGACCAAAGTGAGGTATAAAAGATCACTCTTCAAATGCCAAGTCAGTGGAATAAAACAGGATACTGTTGGTATTTTCCTTTGCCAAAGACAATGCCATTTCCATCAGTAAATCTTTAAAAGCCAGAAGTCACAAGGAAGGTTCAGCAAGAGAATGAATTCAGCCTACTGCCAGAAGTGAAATCCTTACCTTTGAGCATCCCTTCCTTTAAATATAGTTTTCAGTACATTACTATTATTTTACATGTTTGAACATTTTCATTATGAGAAAATGTTATACTAAAAAGAAAAAAAAAAACAATGCTCACAAACCTGATTTGGCTAAGCTGCTGGAAAATACCTGAATTAGAGGGAGAGGGGCTGGACCCAACTTGTGAATTTGAGAGTATATCTCAGGTTCTGCTTTACTTTTCATGCATCTCCTTCCCTCACCTAGAGTGAAAATGTCATCCCCATCATATATAGCTTCCTCTATAACCTTGTATCCTCTCAGCAGTTTTACCTCCACTCTGAGGAACGGAGCTGATACATTAATTAGCAAGTGATTGATAAAGCTAAACATTTTCTCTTTCTAAGGAGAGTGGTTGAATTTTAATAATTTAACATGTATTACAAACTTACTCTATTCTTTACACTGTGCTAAATATGAAATTGAATACATTTAATTAAGTTTATGATAATCCAATAAGGTAGATATTGTTATTATTAGCACCACCCTCCTTTTATAAATTTGCTAAAATGGGCTCAGATTGAATAATTTTCCCAAGGCCACCCAGCTAATAAATAATACAGATATGCTTGGAATAGAAGTCTAATTGAATCTTAAGTCTGTGTTTTTAACCAGTACTACAGTGCTTTAAGTAAAAAAGATAAAGCAGTAAGTTAAATTTAGGTATCAGAAAAATACATAAGGGAGGTATTTGTAGGGTAATGAGGAAAAAGGAAGGAGACAGAAGGTGTCTTCATGATACCCTTATAATCACACCATGAATTAGGCTGCTTGTTCCATTCATTACTCATAATGATGAAGAACAGTTCTTCTAAGCCCAGTGTCTCTCAGTCTATATCATTACTAAATGGGTGAAGATGTTATTTTTTGATCCTCTGGATGAACAATGCACACTGGTTCTAATACTAAATGAAACCCTTTTGGAAAAAATAATTTTTTTCCAGAGAATTGTTAGTATATGTCACAAGGGATTTAAATCTGTATACTACTTAACCTTTGATTTGTCAGCACCCTTTGAAATGAATAAACAATGCCCAGTTGGTATGACAGAATCCAAAAGTTTACTCTTCTTGACTTGTGGGTTCTACCAAGTTTGACCATTTTGCCATGATCTGTTTACTGGTGAATCAAATAGTTCCAATTCCCAAAAGAATATATTGACTTCTGAGTGGGTGGTACAGCCATTAATTTGGGGATCTTAAATTATGTTGGTCTTGCGTTATTAGTAAGGTGAAAATACAATTGCTGTTTTTAATCTTTATGGATCTACTAACAGAGAAATGTTACTAATGTATGTGCCATTTAATATCCTTACTTTAGTGTATGGTAATTTTAAACAACATTTATTTCTCTCAAACTTCTGCGTTTATTTCAATGGATTCACTATCCTCCCCCAGTTTCAAAAGTTCTGTTTCTCCCTCCCCCAAGTATTTCCTATTGAAGGAGGCAAGTTGTAGGAAGACTTTAGTATGTTAATCATGTTGTATCCTTAATCTCCTTTGCCAGAGTTGAGCCCAAGTCTCACTCCTACCATCTTTAATCACTTGAAGCTACTCCTTGGCCTTTATTTTAAAAAAATACCACCCATTAAATTTGTGCAAAGTAGCATTTTCAGTAATGTTTCTGGTTTCTCAGGATGAATATATATGTATATTTTCAGTTGCTAAGTGGTGCCCGACTCTTTGTGATCCCATGAACCACAGCATGCCAGGCTTCCCTGTCCTTCACTCTCTCCCAGAGTTGGCTCAAACTCATGCCCATTGAGTCAATGATGCCATCCAACCATCTCATCTTTCACCCCCTTCTCCTTCTGCCCTCAAACTTTCCCTCATTGAGTCAGTTCTCCACATCAGGTGGCCAAAGTGTTGGAGAATCAGCCGCAGTCCTTCCAATGATATGATCTCTTTGCTGTCCAAGGGACTCTCAAGGATCTTCTCCAGCACCACAGTTTGAAAGCATACATTTTTGGTGCTCAGAATGATTATATATTATATGTTATTTTATACTTTATATATATATATACTTTATACTATATATATATATATATATATAGTATATATATGGCTTCCCAGGTGGCTCAGTGGTAAAGAATCTGCCTGCAAATTCAGAAGATACAAGAGACACGAGTTCAATCCCTGGCTTAGGAAGAATCCCTGGAGGAGGAAATGGCAAACCACCCCAGTATTCTTGCCTGGAAAATTCCGTGGACCAGAGGAGCCTGGTGGGCTACAGTCCATGGGGTCACAAAAGAGTCACACATGACTGAGAACACACATATATTCTATTTTTTTCTTCACTATGTTGGCTTCTATGCTCAAATCTGTCCTATAATATAATGACATTATTTCTCAAGTAACTGGTTTTTAGAAGCTTTCTGTTTACTTTTACCAACATACACTGACACAATGAATTTTCCTTTGGGGAAATTTTCAATAGTATTTGCACAGGCCTGTCTGGCTACCAAATTCCATTTATTTATTTATTTATTTGCTTGCTGTGCTAGGATTTGGCTTCCTTGGGTCTATGCCCTTGGCTTGGAATGTAATTTCATCTATGTAAATGAGGGGCCCAGCTAATGAAAGCTTTTTTGTTTGGGATGAATATTCTTCAAATATTAAATATTTTAAATTTACAGACTAAAATTTTAAGTAATATTGCTTATTTTTTAAACTGTCTTTAAAACAAACTACTTTGTTAAGAAGAAATCCTCAAGCTCATCAATACAAATACTATATTGATTTCCAAAGGACAGAAAATACTTTCAGGTTTTAATGCAGCTTCACTCTGATATAGAACTGTTTGTAATATCATAGGATGTATGTATTATAGGATTAGGATAAACTAGGTTGCAGTGAAAGCAACATGCTTCCTAATTATGTCTTTATTTTTCTCTAAATATATTTGGAATACATCAGGTTTGGTGTCTGTTTACAGAAATTCTGATGGGGAAAAATGTCATTCTATTTTGCTTTATTTTTCAATTTAAATTGAGAGACTTTTAACGTCTTCATTTTATTTGACTTTTTTGCTGCCAGTGTCAATTTCTACATGAACCATTGGGTTAGTTGTCTGTTAAGCAGTGATGACTGCATTTTTATGGGGAAAGAAAGGGTCCCGCTGACTCCCATCATATGGGTAACTGCACGTCCTTAGCTGGATGGCCTTAGAAGGTGAAATGAGAGGCTTAACTCTGTGTTTGATGTCAATGGGAATACCCATTTAAAGGTGATAGCTTTATGTAAATAGTTATTATGTGTTTGCTACCTTCTGTTTAACACCCTGCTCCTCTTGGGCAAAAGAGTTGCCTTAATTCTCAGTGTTCCCTCATTGATTCATCCTTAACATCTTGCCTATTATGAAGAAACATGTTTACTTTTATGTATTTTTAAACAAGAAACTCATGCTATATTTTCAGTGATAGGGAGATCAGTACTTGCAAGGGTTTGTAGTGAGTATAGGTTGACAAAAGTAGAACAGGAAGAACATCATTTCTGTATTTGGTGACATTATGTCTGGTCTTTGACCTGTAAGCTACACACTAATAATAGCTGCCCACTCCTTTTGCTCTTCTTTCTCCAATCAATACAATTCACAATGCAGGCTTGCATTATAGTTTCCAATTTTTCACGTTTCAGCAACCAAAGCTTTTAGGGTGGCCCTTTTAATAATAGTTAAGGAGTGAAAGTAAGTGTTCGAAGGAGAAAGGAGAAGCAAACTGAAACATGGCGTGTTAATTGGGATGGGTACTTTTCACAGGAAATAGAAGATAATATAACAGAAAGAGGCAAAGATGTGGATATTCCAGAAATACCTTCTAAAGGATTTTACATTTAGACTGGATGTTTATTACTGGGAATACTGACACCTTCCTCATGGGGTTATTGTGGGAATTAAAGAAGATAACATATTGAAAGCATTTTGTAATCACAGATTTGTGTTATTAGATAATCACAATTTCAATACTAAAATCTTCCAGTCTCCCTCACCCTAACAACCCCATCTCAAAAGAAGCCAGAAAAATCCTCTATGGTTCTCTTTCCTTTGACTGAGGATCTCTGAATGAGCATTAGTCCTAGAATCAGGCTATCTTGGTTCTATTTTCTGTCACTTTTTAGCTGTGTTTTCATTGTACCAGTCACTTAACTTCTATGGGTCTTGATTTCTTTTATAAAACAAAGATAATATCTACTTAATATAAGTATTGAGAGTATTAAATATGATATGAAAAGCACATGCACAGTGCTTAGAACACAGTAAGTACTTAATACATTGTAGGTCCCTTCCCACTGGTACCATGTTGGTAAACATTATAATCATGAAGAAAATTTTGTCAAAGTAGAACCTCTATTACTTGTTGAATCCTACATTTTCAAAATGGCAAGAACCCCTAAATACCTTCTTTTGTAATCGTGGTTTTATTAAGAATCATAAGATGATGATTACCAAGGCAGGTTTACAGTGAAATATGGAATAATCAGTCTACAGCTTTGCTCAGTCCTCTTTGTGGAGTTCCATGAGAGACCCACACTCGTTGGAAGAAGCTAACCTTCACAGAGAGGAATATGTTCCTTGGTTAAGGTTACAGGAATAGCTGTGCACTCCTGTGAAAAGGCTCCAAATAAATGCATTGGCACTTCTGATAACCTTTTCTCTCTGTGTTGACATTTCTGTTATCTTTGAATAGTCCTTAATATTTTAATATGTTTAGGCAAAATTAATAGGCCATTTCCTAGCAAAGTAGGACTTAGCTACAACAGAGCCTGGTGGTTTCCATATGTGATCCTTAATATATTAATTATCTTCCAAAGTGTGCTTTTAGAATGCTTGACAGGCACATAAATTTACTGATATCAACCTCATCTGTCATTATAATTGAAAAATGATGCTTTCATTTCTCAATGATATTTTTGATTTTCAAACTAGGCATTATATTCCAGTATTCTATATGCCATAGATTTCTTTTGTCTTTTAAGACACTTGCGGAAGCTCTGCCAGAATTAAGAGACTGTCAAAGTTTTATTACAAGCACGGTTTAATTACTGATGTAGGGCAAAGGGTAAATAACATATCATAGATGTTATAGCCAAAGCTGAGCCTTTCTACATTGCAGCTCCAGTTGTAAACATTTTTCTGTGATGCCTATAAATATTAGTGACTTACATGTCTACCCACCTTTTAAACAGATCCAAGGGCTTCTGGAAAGCAACTAAATGGAGGCAGTAAACTTAACATGCAGAAGTATACAGAAAGATTGATTATGAGGTCTTTTGAATATTTCCCCTTAAATATCCCAAGGAATTCAGAAACTCTTAATCCCTAAAAAGGATCCTGTCAAGTTTAACCAAACCCAAAGAATTATTTGGGCCCCAGCTCAGTGGATACAACAATAGACATGTTCCAGGTTGAGACTGGAATTGATATGGGGGTAAAAGAAGTGAGTAGGTTTTGTCCATTTTCCTTTCCTTCTATCACACAGATATGTTTGTTCCCCACTCTCATAGGAGGGTCACACAGAGGGAAAAAGTGAGAGAGAGATAAAGTAATGGAAACATGTGTGAAATCAGGAGGCAAAAATGGAGAAAATGTCAAGATAAAACTAAGCAGGCTGTTGCACTGTGATTTGGGCAGCAAAAGGAAATGAAAGTTGGAACTCCAAGAGACTAGAGTGGTCTTAAGGGTCTAGTTGGCAAAGGATTGCTTAGCTTAAGGAAGGTTCTGGGAATCTGAGCTCGTATGTGAACTAGAATTCTATTTTCTTTGTGAAAAACAAATTTAAATCTTTTGTGGTTTGGTTCTAAAATTGACTCCAACTTTGTATAGGACTGGACTCACCCATTATAATACTTTTATTTTCTCGTTTCTGGTGTCCACTCAACTGAGTTTATTGAAGCATCATTTGCATAATCGAGGTCAGAGTTTTCACTGTTCAGGATTTATTTCCTTTTGTATTATGCTTATCTATGCAGATTATCAATGTGTCAATTACATCTTTATCAGCTTAAAGAGGATAAGCCCCATTGCACCCAACAAAAATTGGGGTTGTTACCAACACTGTACTTTTGGAAATAAAAAAGAGTAAAGTATGTTATCCTCAAGAAGTTTACAATCCAGCTGGTTTTCTCCAAGTAGTTTAGCAGCTTGTGGAATCCCCTTGATGTTTCAGTTCTTATTGGCTAGGTTAAACCATAATAATATGCCAAGATCACAATACTTAAAAATGGCTGACATTTGAGCAGGATTGACACTCATCTGCATGGAAGCATGATTCTTATTAAGAGATTGGGAAATATATAGAAAATAGGAGGTACTGGCCCTCATTACAGATCAAAAGTTTAGGGTGATTGACACTCTGAGCAGGGTTTTTCCATCATTTTTTTCTTTTTCCCACCCAACCTAAGTGGTTTTGTAACTCTATAAAAGTTATTTAACAGAGACTGAGCCTTAAAGTCCTCAGCTGTGTAAGGGCTGGGGGTGATATTATTTACCTTACAGGGTAATTATGAGAATCAATGAGGTAAAATACATAAAGTGTCTGTGGTAGAAACTATGAATTGTTTCCCCAAATTATGTATTATCCTTTTTTTTCTTAACAGCAGAATGGGTAATTTTATTTTTCCACATGCCCACCTCGAATAAAGACTTCATTTCCAATCTTTTTTGAATCTTGGCATGGCCATGTGACTAAGTTCTCACCAAAGTGGGTCAGATTGGAGAGGAAGGAACTGGCAAGGAACAGGGAGCAACCTCCAGCCAACTGCCAGCAAAGAATTGAATCCTGACAACTTTGAGTAAGCTTGGAATCAGATTTGTCTCCAGTCAAGACTTCACATGAAACACAGCCTCAGCCAACACCTTATTTGCATCCTTGTGAGAGAATGTGTAACAGAAGTTGCAACTAAGCTATGACCAGATTCTTGATCCACAGAACTGAGTCATTTTAAGTTGCTAGATGTTGGTTTAGTTTATAATGCAACAATAGACAATTGAGACAGGGATAAATTGTGAGTAGAATATGTGGATTACAGAAAGTGTCTTTAAAGATGGAGATTGTGCCCTTCTTCCATTTATTTTGTCTTGATATTTGGAAGAAGTATATGATGACTAGAACTACAGAAGCTATTTTAAACAATGAAGTGAGAACAGAGCAGAGCAACAAGTTAATAGGAACCTGGATTCCTGAGATTATTATATAAAATACTACTCTAGATCATCTATATAAACCTAAACAGAAAATAAAAATTGATATTTTTCTGTTTATTTTGAGTTTATTCTTCGGTCTTCTGTCACTTGAAGACAAATCTAGTCCTAACAGTGGTGCCTGATACTACTCTTAACATCTGATAAATAAATACTATTAGCATTTTCTTTGGATCAAAAAGAATAGAATACCTATGAATATATAACCAATGAGGCAAAAGACCTGTACACTTTAAACTATAAGATATTAATGAAGGAAATTTAAGAAGATACAAATAAATGGAAATAAATTATATGCCCATGGATTGAAAGAATTAATATTGTTAAAATATCTATACTACCCAAAGGGATCTACAGATTCAATGCAATTTTTATCAAAACCCCAGTGGCATTTTTCACAGAAATGGACAAAAAAAATTCTAAAAATTGTATGGCACCACAGAAGGCCCCAAATATCTAAAGCACTCTTAGGAAAGAAGCAGAGCTAGAGGCACACACCCTGATTTCAAATATACTACAAGCTATAGTAATTAAAACAATATGGTTTGGGCATAAAAACAGACATAAATCAGTGGCACAGAATAGAGTGCTAAGAAAACAAAAACCCACATATATACAATCAATTTATGATAAAGGATCCAAGAATATACAATGGGAAAAGGGCAGTCTCAAACAGAAATGGGAAAACTGGAGAGCCACATGAAAAAGAATGAAAGTAGATCACTACCTGACACAAAATATAAAAATCAACTTGAAATGGATTGAAGACTTGAATGTAAAACCTTACACCTTTAAATTCCTAGAAGAAAATATAGGTGGTAAGCTACTTGACATCAGTCTTGGTGATGATTTTTTGAAACTAACAACAAAAACAAAGTGAACAAAAGTAAAAATGGTAAGACATCAAACTAAAAAGCTTATGAACAGCAAAGGAAGAATTAACAAAAAGGCAACCTAAGTAGAAAATATTTGTAATTTGTAAGTCTGATAAGGGGTTAATATCCAAAATATACAAAGAACTCATACAACTCAATAGAAAAAAATTACAACTGAATTTAAAATGAGCAGAGAATCCAAATGAAAATTTTATCAAAGGATATTTTCATATGTCTAACAGGTACATGAAAATATGCTCTACATAATTTATCAGAGAAATGCAAATTGAAACCACAATGAGATACTTCCTTACATCTGTCACAATGAGTATCAACCAAAAGACAACAAATAACATGTTGGCAATGATGTGGAGAACCCTTGTGCATTGAAGTTGTTTACATGCCATTCTTGTCCAACTCTTCACAACCCCATGGACTGCAGCATGCCAGGCTTCCCTGTCCTTCCCATTTCCTGAAGTTTGCTCAAGTTCACATCTAGGTGCACTGAAGATGGGAATTTAAATTTGTGGAGCCATTATGGAGAGCAGTGTTCATTGGAAGGACTGATGTTGAAGCTGAAACTCCAATACACTGGCCACCTGATGCAAAAGGCTGACTTATTGGAAAAGACCCTGGTGCTGGGAAAGATTGAGGGCAGGAGGAGAAGGGGATGACAGAGGATGAGATGGTTGGATGGCATCACCGACTCAATGGACGTGGGTTTGGGTGAACTCTGGGAGTTTGTGATGGACAGGGAGGCCTGGTGTGCTGCAGTTAATGTGGTCACAAAGAGTTGGACATGACTGAGCGGCTGAACTGAACTATGGAGAGCAGTATGGACAAAAGTGCAGCAATAGGTAATTGAGACAGGGATAAACTGTGAGTGTGGCATATGTAAATTCCAGAAAGTATCATATGGTAGTCTATGATCCAGAAATTGCACATCTGGGTATTAGAAGAAAGTGAAAACATTTACTCAAAGATATTTTCATCCTCATGTTCACTGAAGCATTATTTACAATGGTAAAGATACAGAAACAGCTTAAATGTCCATGGATAGAAGTATGGATAAAGAAAATCTTACACACATACACAAAGAAATATTATTAAGCCATAAAAAGAATAAAATCTTGCCAACGGGATCAACATGGATGGACCTTAAGGTCATTATACTAAGCGAAATAAGTCAGATGGAGGAAGACAAATACCATATAATCTCACTTATATGTGGAACCTTAAAAAAAAATTCAAAAATACAGGGAACAGAGGCCTGGCATGTGTTAAATGGATAAAGAGGGTCAAAAGGTACAAATTTCCAGTTAAAAATAAGCAAGTCTTGTGGATTTAATGTACATCTGGTGGCACAGTGATGAAGAATCCACTAGCCAAGCAGGGGATGCAGGTTTGATCCCTGGGTCATGGAGATCCCCTGGAGAAGGAGATGACAACCCACTCCTGTATTCTTGCCTGGGAAATTCTATGGACAGAAAATCTTGGCAGGCTACAGTCCACGGGGTCACAAAAGAGCTGGATGTGACTTAGCGACTAAACAACAATAAGGTGACTATAGTTAAAAACATGGTATTGCATTTAAAGTTGCTAAGGGAAGAGATTTTCAAAGTTCTCATCACAATAAAAATAATGAAACTAAGTATAGTGACAGATGTTTATTAGACTTCTGGTGATCATTTCACAACATACATAAATATCAAATCATGTACATCTGAAACTAATAAAATGTTACATGCCAATTATACCTCAGTAATTTTGGAGAAGAAATTTTAGTTTTCTTTCTACTCCAAGTGTTAAGGAAGAATGATATACCTTGTGATGAAGTTCTTTAGGAATATACAGTCTAATTTCAAAAAGATTTTAATCACTTAACTAAATTTTTTTGGCTTAGCTAATTTTTTTCTCAACTAAACTCTATTCCCAGCACTCTACCTCTTAATATTTAAATATGCTGGGTTCTCTAAAGAATATTGAATCTTTTTTATAATAGGAAAAATTAATTTTATTATAGCACTATTCACCCCTAATTCTATGCATTGGTTTTAAAAATGGAGATTTCTATATGTTTCTTCTTACTTAAATAAGAATCTTTACTTATATAATGAGTTTTGATTTTATCACTGGCAAAATATATTAACTTACCCAAGTGCCTTACAATCTTGGAGGCTCAGTCTCCCCACTAGGGAGAGAAATAATTATATTACCCTCCTTATAGTATAAATTAAATGAGAAAGCACAACTGAAATATTTATCATAGTGTTGCACACAAGCAAATACTATACAAATTCAAGTATGTTACTTAAACTGTTATTATAAATACATTTCTCTAGGGAAAAATTTTTGAGTTGATCATGGCCTTTTAAAATTAATATATTGGCTCTAGGGTCCTCTGGAGACAGTGCCTAAACCTGAAAGGATGAGTCGGATGTTGAAATACTCAGATACTAAAGCAGAATAATAAGATGGATTTATATACCTGGACTTATGGAAAGACCTAAATACCTAGAAGTTTCTTCAGTAGCTGACCTTTGGTATAATTTACAACTTCTACAATATATATATATTTAAGAACAAAATGTTGCTCAAATGTTTGTCTCTCTGGATTTTATGTGCTTTTGGCTGCAGGGGCTTTTCTGTGGGATAATTAATTTTGGCAAATATGTGCTGGCCTGGTTTTCTGGAAGTAAGAGATCTTCATATAATCTGGTCCCAGGTCCTTGTGAATTTCTCTATGCTGCTCATCCAGCTGTTTGGCTTGCCAGAGACTTCTCAATACTAATTTTTTTATACAAAGCCCTTTGCTCTCCACCCCACCCAAGCAGCTTATTTCCCTCAGGAGTGTGCTCAGAATTGAAATCACTGGAAAATTATTGTAGCTCCAATTGATGATAAAGAAATCCTGAGTTGGCCCCAGAGTTTAGCAGGCTCAGATATTTCATAAAAATGAGATTTTGGTAGAGCAAATAGCATCTATAGGCTTTAAAGTTAATAAAGAAGTATATTCTTTATAGAGGATAAAGATGTCCTAACTTGTCATCATGAGATTTTTGTGTTTATTTTTCTTTTTTCTAGTTGTGTATCTGGATATGTTTATAAAATTTATCTATTCTCCTTTTGAGTATTTGGGTTAAGAATGTGTGTGTATACCTATATATGTAAGTAATATATGTATCTCTTTATTTCCAGTTCAGCTCAGTCACTCAGTCATGTCTGACTCTTTGCAACCCCATTGACTGCAGCATGCCAGGCCTCCCTGTTCATCAACAACTCCTGGAGTTATTGTTGATATTGTTATGCAAACATATGTCCATTGAGTTGGTGATGCCATCTAATCATCTCATCCTCTGTCGTCCCCTTTGCCTCTGGCCTTCAATCTTTCCCAGCATCAGGGTCTTTTCAAATGAGTCAGCTCTTCTCATCAGGTGGCCAAAGTATTGCAGTTTCAGCTTCAACATCAGTCCTTCCAGTGAACATTCAGGACTGATTTCCTTTAGGATTGCCCTCTTGGATCTTCTTGCAGTCCAAGGGACTCTGAAGAGTCTTCTCCAACACCACAGTTCAGAAGCATCAATTCTTTGGTGCTCAGCTTTCTTTACCATCCAACTCTCACATCCATACATGACTACTGAAAAAACCATAGCCTTGACTAAACAAAGCTTTGTTGGCAAAGTAATGTCTCTGCTTTTTAATATGCTGTCTAGGTTGGTCATAACTTTTCTTCCAAGGAGTAAGTGTATTTTAATTTCATGGCTGCCGTCACCATTTGCTGTGACTTTGGAGCCCTCCAAAATAAAGTCAGCCACTGTTTCCATTATTTCCTCATCTATTTGCCATGAAGTGAAGGGACCAGATGCCATGATCTTAGTTTTCTGAATGTCGAGTTTAAGCCAACTTTTTCATTCTCCTCTTTCACTTTCATCAAGAGGCTCTCTAGTTCTTCTTCACTTTCTGCCATAAGGGTGGTGTCACCTGCATATCTGAGGTTATTGATATTTCTCCCAGCAAACTTGACTCCTGCTTGTGCTGCATCCAGCCCAGCGTTTCTCATGATGTACTCTGCATACAAGTTAAATAAGCAGGGTGACAATATACAGCCTTGATGTACTCCTGCTCCTATTTGGAGCCAGTCTGTTGTTCCATGTCTCATTATAACTGTTGCTTTATGACCTGCATACAGATTTCTCAAGAGGCAGGTCAGGTGGTCTGGTATTCCCATCTCTTTAAGGATTTTCCACAGTTTATTGTGATCTACAGAGTCAAAGGCTTTAGGATAGTCAAGAAAGCAGAAATAGATGTTTTTCTGGAACTCTCTTGCTTTTTTGATGATCCAGCGGATGTTGGCAGTTTGATCTCTGGTTCTTCTGCCTTTTCTAAAACCAGCTTGAACATCTGGAAGTTCACAGTTCATGTATTGTTGAAGCCTGGCTTGGAGAATTTTGAACATAACTTTACCAGCATGTGAGACGAATGCAGTTGTGCTGTAGTTTGAGCATTCTTTGGCATTGCCTTTCTTAGGGATTGGAATGAAAACTGACGTTTTCCAGTCCTGTGGCCACTGCTGAGTTTTCCAAATTTGCTGGCATATAGAATGCAGCACTTTAACAGAATCATCTTTTAGGATTTGAAATAGCTTAACTGAAATGTCATCACCTCCACTAGCTTTGCTCATAGTGATACTTGCTAAGGCCCACTTGACTTCACATTCTAGAAAGTGTGGCTCTAGGTGAATGATCACACCATCATGATTATCTGGGTTGTGAAGACCTTTTTTGTACAGTTCTCTGTGTATTCTTGCCACCTCTTTTTAATATCTTCTGCTTCTTTTTGGTCCATACTATTTCTGTCTTTTATTGAGCCCTTCTTTGCATGAAATGTTCCCTTGGTATCTCTAATTTTCTTGAAGTTATCTCTAGTCTTTCCCATTCTATTGCTTTCCTCTATTTCTTTTCACTGACCACTGAGGAAGGCTTTCTTATCTCTCCTTGCTAGTCTTTGGAACTCTGCATTCAAATGGGTATATCTTTCCTTTTCTCCTTTGTTTTTTTTTTTTACTTCTCTTCTTTTCAAAGCTATTTGTAAGGCCTCCTCTGACAGCTTTTTTGCATTTTTTTTGGGGGGAATGGTCTTGATCCCTGTCTCCTGTACAGTGTCACAAACCTCCATCCATAGTTCACCTGGCACTCTATCAGGTCTAGTCCCTTAAACCTATTTCTCACTTCCACTCTATAATCGTTAAGGATTTGATTTAGGTCATACATGAATGGCCTAGTGGTTTTCCACACTTTGTTCAATTTAAGTCTGAATAAGGAGTTCATGATCTGAACCACAGTCAGCTCCTTGTCTTGTTTTTGCTGACTGTATAGAGCATCTCCATCTTTGGCTGCAAAGATTATAATCAGCCTGATTTTGGTATTGACCATTGGGTGATGTCTATGTTTAGAGTCTTCTCTTGTGTTGTTGGAAGAGAGTGTTTGCTATAACCAGTGTGTTCTCTTGGGAAAACTCTTTTATCTCCAGAATGAAGTAACAGAGTTTTTTTTTTTTTAAAGAACATAATACATGTGACTTACTGATGATCATGGTTTTTAACCAATGGTGCTAACTGTCCACATATTTTAATGCCCTAGTCCAAAGGCTAATTAATTTTCCACTAGTTGATGTGATAGCCTGCCTAAGTGTATTTAAAGTCAGTTTCTTTCTCCCTGTTTTTATTGTGGCAAATCTACCTTATTCACACCCACTTGGATGGTCACAACTTAGGAAAAAAAACTGAAAATAATAAATGTTGCTGAGGATACAGTGAAAATGGAACATTTGCACATTGCTGATAGGACTATAAAGTGATGCAGCTTCAGGAAACCAGTTTATCAGTTCCTCAAAAAGTTAATCTTAGAAAGAATATGTATCTCAGCAATTCCATTCCTAGGTATATACCCGAAAGAATTGAAAATGCTTGTTAAAGAAAATAAAAGACTACTTGAATGTACATAGCCATACTATTTACAATAACCAAAATATAGAAACCACCGAAAGCAAATGTCCATCAGCTTATGAGTAGATAAACAAAATTATATCAGTATATTCTATATAACGAAATATTATTCAACTATAAAAAGAACTGAAGTACTGTTATGTGGTACAATATCAGTGAACCTCAAATATGTAATGCAAAGTAAATTATACCAGACACAAAAAAATCACATATTGAATGATTCCATTTATATTAAATATTCACAGTAGGAAAATACAGAGTCAGGAAGTAGATTGGTCATTGTCAAGGGCTGAGGGGAGGAGGAAAGAAATAGTGATTGCTTAATGGGTATGGAGTTTTCTTTTGGTGTGACAAAAATATTTTGGAGCTAAATAGATGTATTGGTCACACATATAACATTATAAATGTACTAAATGCCACTTAATTGTACATTTTAAATGGTTAATTTTATGTTGCATGAATTTCACCACAAAAATGTTGTTTAAAAGTTTTATCTTATTGGATTAATTAAGGAACTTTACTGGCTTCTTTAGAAGACAGTAAGCCATCACATTCATGCTGCTTTCGTGGAAATGTGTGTTACGGCAGTGAGGTTCACATTTTCCACTCTGAAGTGAATTGGGTTTTAGAGGGCAGAAGATTCAGAAAAAGACCTCTTTGAGGTAAGGATAAATATTTTTTTAAAAAACAGTATTAGCCAGTTGAGAGTCCCATTGTCTAGTTAAATGGCTCTTAAACTCATCTGGTTTGACCTAATTCCTGATTATACATCTTTTGGGTATCATAGATCATGGCCATTGGAAATCAATTAACTTGTTGCATTTTATGCTCCAGTAACAATTCCTGTTTGTACTTCTCCAGATATGAATGTTATTTCATTTGCTTTGCTCTTTGTATTTTAGGTACATTTTCTTTGGATTGCTCTTCTTCTCCTTGGTTACCTAGCAAACATTTACTCTTCTTTTGAAACCTAAGTCAAAGTATCACCTCCTCAAGAAGACTTAGTGGAATAGCAGAAGGGAAAATTAGTATGTTGTACATACTTCTACTAGTCTACTTAGGACAGGTAATTATAATTACATGCTTGAGTTTCTAACTTTCCTCACTAGACTGAGCTCCTTAAGGACAGGAACCTTATCCATTATGCTCTCTATGTTCTTTCTGCCTGGTAAATTGCAGGGCCTGTAAGAGGAATTCATAAACATATGTCATTTAATTATGCAAAAGACAGTATAATATTGCTTTCCTTGGAGGCAAGAAAAAAATGAAAAGATCCTTGGAAATCTAGTAACATCTGAGAGTGATCTCAGCTGCTATAGAATTCTTTTTGAGAAATTTAGCTTCAAGAAATCCTGTCTCAAAGCCTCAGTCATCTATCTTCTCCCAAGATATAATGTCTCTGCTGTTTTCTTCCCAGCTTCTCCAGTTCAGAAAGGTCCCTGATTATTTGTGCTGGCAAGAGTATTTCCTGTAGATGCTCTTAATGTAAAATACAGCATTCTGAGATCATGGGATCTACACTGAAGAATTTTTTTTCTACTTGTATCTGCTGCCATGGCTCAATTGTTCTGAAGACTTGGACACTTCTTTTGTGACCTGATTTTCTCTAAAAAAAGACAACTCCCTCATCCCTAGAGCCCTTGAAGGTCTCTAGAAGCTTTAGCGAGGCAGATGAGTCTGCCAACCTCAGCACTCTGCCAGTTTCCATCCTGTACATGCTTTTAACCCTCAGGGTAGAGCAAATGCCTGGAGATATTCTTTCATAACAGTTATTTGGCAAGAAAAATAGAAAAAAATGATAGCAGCCAAGGGTCACAGTTTCTACATTCTGCAAGAATATCTTTAAGCTTATTCTCTTTTTGTTTTCATAAAGGAAAATTCAATTTTTGTGACAATAAATTGCATTCTTTTTTGTTTTCTTCCTGGGATGGGACTATCATAGCTCTAACTCTAGACTGCTTATATTATTTGCATTTTTGCTTTATTTGAAAGTGTTATGCTATACCTCCTATCTTTTCTCTTATGCATCTCAGCCTTCCCATGTTTAATTTTCAACTTCTGGAGGAAGACAGTCTTATTCAGGGGACCACTGGCCCTGAATGGTATGCATAGATGGGCTTCTGGAAACATGCCAATCCTCTCAGACTTGTGAGCTGAGCAAAATTATGTATATTTGTATATGTGTTTTTTGAGGAATAGGATCCATAAATTTCACCAGATTCTCCACATGGTCTATGAGTCAAAAATATGTTCGGAGCTATCAATGTCTATGAGTCAAAAATATGTTCGGAACTATCAATACATATAAACCTAGACAAATCTGCTTTGAGAGATTTCTTCAGAGAATAAAATAAGTGTCTCTGGCCTGAAAAAGGAGTTTCTCCTCAAGAGGAGCTTTCTCTTTCTTTTAGGAGTTCTCATGAGATGAGACTAGAAATTTCTGGATTGTAAAACAACCGTTTTTGGGATTCTGCACCTAGAGATTGAGTCCCCTTGTTCAAGCTGCTGACTACTTAGCTTGAGACTTAGCTTACAGACTACTAGCTGACTTGTTAGAAGTCACATAAAAATCACCAGTTGTAGCTCCTAAAGGAGAAACAGCAAAGGAACTGTTGCTGGACTTATAAATCTTTTTCAAATATTTGAGGTCCAGCTGTTATTTGTAGGTTGCTGAGGAAAATGTTCCAGCATATTAATATCTGTGAATTTATATGTGTAAACCTGTGTACATTTCTTTATCAATCTGCATTTATTCAGCACTCTAAGATGATTTACACCCTCCCAGTCCCTGTAAACCCTGAGGACAGAGTGTTACACATACTCCCAATTATTTATGCATAAAAATATGAGGTTTGGCTATTGGACCCACTGACATAGCTAAACATTTTTGGCCTCCTCACAAGGTAAAGAGTGGAGATGTGGCGGTTTGTGGACTTGCATTCCATAGTCTGCATTGGTCTGTGGGGGAAGTAAAAAGTGGGGAGAAAAAAGAGTTTTTTCAAGTTATTAGGCTACTCTCTCAGAAATAGTTTCATCCATTGATGCACAATATCAGAATTAGGGCACTTTCAGATTTTGTCACATTGGATCTCTAATTTCTGCCCTTAAATTATCCCCTTCCCCAATACTATGCATTACGCATATGTTTGCCTTGGTGAGGTGGGGCAGGGTTACACATGAAGTGCTTATATTTTGTATTTGGTACATTTTATTTCTTGTCTAGCATGAAAAGAGCAGGGACCATGATTTAAACCTTATGTGTACAATGTTCAGCATATAATACTCAATATCTACTGACTAACTTCAGTTTTCATGTTGACTAGTAATTTCTGAACTTTAGTTATGTAAAATGATATCTCTGACTCCTAGAGATTGGACTTTTCATTTAAAGGTATAAAATCGAAAAAAAAAAAAGAAATCACTGGACAAATGTGACTTTGGACAGCCAAATTCAAGCATTCTTTTCTTAGTGGTGGTCAATTTGGTTTGGATCTAGTTATATTGGATATACAGGACAAAACTGGAAGCTTCTAAGACTTACTTTCATTCACACCAGCATAAGGGATGGCCCTTCTAATAGGTGCATTAACATACAGGGAGAAGAATTCAGTTTTCAAAATTGTTCCAAATGGTAAGATCTGTTGTTTAGTTCAAGTCAACATTTGGCAGTGTGTAAAGTTTTATTGGGCTTCCCCAGCAGCTCAGTGGTAAAGAAGCCACCTGTAGTGCCAGAAATGCAGGAGATCAGAGTTCAATCCCTTGGTTTGGAAGATCGCCTGGAGGAATGAGTGGCAACCTACTTCAGTATTCTTGCCTGGAGAATCCCATAGACAGAGGAGCCTGGCAGGCTATTCAACATGGAGTTGTAAAGAGTCAGACATGACTGAGCATGCACGCAAGGAAGTTAGTTTTATAAAAGGGCAAGTCAGATTGTTTCAACAAGTCCTCCTTTTCTGGGAGTTTATTGGCCATTCACTTAAAATGTATGTGCTAAGGGGGCAGGCACTTGTTTTGTTTACTTTAGTAACCTGGCGACTAGAATAGTGCCTTTCAGAGTACTTAATAAACTTTCCTGGTAGAGTCAATCAACAAGAGCTTAATGAGCATCAATTATATGCCTAACAAAGTGGTAATTCCTCTGAAATTTAAATATGAAGCACAAAAAAAACTTTAAATATGAAGCACTCCTTATTCTCCATAAGTTTAGAGTCCATGTGAGAAGATTAAATAGACAGACATAAAACTAATGACACACTAAAGCACCCAGACCAAAAAGAGATGTTTTAGTTCTTATGGCTCTGCTACTAACATGTTGGATTAGCTTGGGCAAGTTACTTTGTTTGGAGACAATATCATTTCATCATTTGGAAAATTGTGGATTACATAAAATTAGATATTGAAAATAAGACAATGCAGTATTTACAAATTTAGAGAAACAAGAGACGGAGGGGACTGTAATAGCCAGAGAAAGTGTCAGGTAAAAGATGAGCCAGAACTTGACTCTGAAAGATGAATATCATCTAATTTTATGGAGGGAAAGATTAAAAGAATTTCAGGAAGAAACACAGAACATACAAAGGCATGGGATAAAATGAGTTTGACTTAGCTAGGAAGTCTTCAATAGATGAGAAACTATTTTGAAGAAGAGGGAGGAATAAGGTTGCCAGGAAGGAGCAGTTCAGGTAGTAGGAGGTGCAAAATGTCAGAAAAGACACTTGGACTCAGTGCAAGAGGTAAAATTCAGTCATACATAAAGTGCATATTTGTGTGTGTACATATAGTGCTCAGAACAGTGCCTGGTACACAGTGAACTCTATCCATGTGTAAACAATTATGTGAATGTGTGTGAGAGAGAAGAGAGGGTGGTGGGAAGTAGTAAATAAAAATTGTGTTGAAAGGTTAGCGTGATAATAGTGTAGTAATACTAGTGTTCAGGGTGGATTAGAAGGTGGATCAGCTAGATGGATATTTCTCTCTCAACATAGAGTCATAAGATCTACAGTCTTAGATCCCAGTAGAAAATATTCCTAAATATCAAGTTATTTAACCTCACACATAAAGTAGAAATCCTTTCTGCATTCTCCCAGCTGACGGTTTGCAGTGACAGAATTTACTGTTCCACAAGGCAGCTCATTCCGTTTATGGGTATTTTGTATCCTTAGAGTTTACTTACCCTAAGCCTAAATTTGCCTCCTCATGACGTCTACTCATTATCTTGGTTCTCCCCTTGAGATTACATTGAATATGTCTAATTTTGTTTCTACGTCATATTCTGGCTCAATTTTCCCTTTTTTAGGAAAAAGGAAAGAAAAGAAAAAAATATTTCCAATTTCTTCAATCATCCCTCCCTGGCATGATTTTAGAAACTTCACCATCTGGACTATCTTATTCCGAAATCTCTTCAGACTGATAAAGTTCCTATTAGAATGTGGATGCCCAGAAATGAACACAGTCTACCAGATGTGGTCAGACTAGTGCCAAGTTCCTCCCTTGAACTGGGCATTCTATTTGTATTGCTCTGTTCTAACCCAGAGTTTGCTTTCTAAGAAGCTACATCACACTATTGACTCATTTCAACTTCTGATTGCCTAAAAGCCACAACTATGTAATGACTTGTTGACCTGGTGAACTTCCTCTTTACTGTTTTGGCCTTTCAAACCTGTTGATATCTTGTGAGTAGAAAAATCCAAGGGACTAGGCAGGTTGAAAAACTACTTCTTTCTTAAAAGTGTCTAAGATTGTTGCTATTTGGCAGGGAGGGAAGGGACTGTTGAGGTACACTTACAACACAGTAATTCAAGAGTAATTGGAAGATCTATCTACTGTTGAATCAGTGAAAAGTCTGAACCATTTTATAATGTGAAAATAAATGATATTTGAAATAAAAAATAGTAATTGGAATAACGGCTTTGATATTTTCAAAGAAAGAATGTGTTAGTCATCTTTGAATAACAGACCTGACTAGTAATTAACAGTACCCTACCTTATACACATTTCATGGTTAAATTCTTTAAACTAGTCCCTGTAACATTCAATGTTGGACATTAATTTGATGAGCCAACATTTTTCCCTATACAGCACAGAAGAAAATACAAGTAATAGCTAACACTTTTCTGGCAACTACTATATGTGAGGCTCTCTTCTAAGCACTTTACATGCTCATTTAAACTTCTTAAGGATTCCATAAAGTGAGTACTATTGTTATAATCTCCTTTGCTGTTTTATAGCTGAGGAAACTGAGGTACTGAGAACTTAACTTCTGCAAAGCCAGTGATTTCAAATATGAAATTGCATCCAGACAGTGTTACTCCAAAGTTGGTGTTCATAGTATGTCTCATATACAGTCACTCATCTTAATAAAAAAGTGTGTGTGCATGCTAAATTACTTCAGTTGTGTCTGACTCTTTGTGACCCCATGAACTGTAGCCTGACAGGCTCCTCTGCCCATGGGATTTACCCAGCAAGCATACTGGAATGGGTTGCCATGCCCTCCTCCAGGGGATCTTCCTGACCTAGGGATCGAACCCATGTCTCTTGCGTCTCCTGCATTGACAAACAAGTTTTTAACCACTACACCACCTGGGAAGCCCTTCAGTCAGAATAGTAGAATCCAAATAATGACTTACAGTATCTAGAAAATATCCACAATTTGCTTGAACTTAAAGAGGCCAAATTTAAGTATGTTAAGTTTCCATACTCCAGACTAGTGTTGTCTTATCTCTTGCAAATGGTGGTGGTGGTTGTGGAAGAGGGAGTTTCACAATTGATTCCTGTCTCTTTGTGTATGTAGTATATTTGATTAAATGTTTTAAATTTTAACAGATGTGACATAAAGATATTTGAAAAGATTTAAAATTATATGAATTGGCAAGATACTGACTGCCCTCTACCTGAAAAGTTAGATGGATGGATAAGTATCTGAAGGATCCGTTTTATGAATTGCTGAGAGCATGATTAGAATAGTGGAAAGAGTTCAAACAGAAAAATTGGATTCTACTTTTGCCTCTCTCACTAATTAATTAATTCTCTGCCTTTGAGTAAGTCACTTAACTTTTCTCAGTTTCCCCATATCTTTCAAATAAGAGGATTAGATGATCTCTCAGGACTCTACCAATCCTTACATTCCATGTTTTAGAAGATTAAAGGAAGCCAGTGGTAGAGAAGTAGGAAAAAGTTTAAAGAATGGCCATGAATGAAGAAATAAAACCTAGCCTTGGCCTCACCATTTTTAATCATTCTGGAATTGAAAAGCAAAGGATATCAATGACCCTCATCTTCCACAGTGTGGCTCAGAACTGGGTTTACTCACATTAAAGGAAAGGGAAGGGAAAGGAAGGAAAAAAAGCAGATATTTCAACTTAATAAAGCTAATTTCATGTGAATTGGCATCAGTGCAAAATAAATTAGATGAGTAGTTTACAGTATATCTCCCATAATAATCTGGCTTGTCTTAAAACACTGAGCTTCTTAAACAAATTTCACTGCCTAGTCTATGGCTTTGTGGTTCCATCATGCTCAAGGAAAAATGCTGACAACTTGTTTTCTGTTTCCACTGGCAGCATTACTGTTTTTAAACTGAAATGATAAATGGTCAGGTTTGGTGCAATGGTTGAACTCTGAATTCTATACTGATATTCTAAATTTCTCTTTAATGAATACATTTTAATTCCTAGGTAGGTTTCAACTGTGTTAGACAAAATGGCCATCATGTGATAATTGTAATCAGTGAAAAATTTTATATATTTTGGTCCTAATACTTAAGGTTATGTCCTAATTTAGGCTCTTTTTTAATTATATGAGAGAACTTTTGAGAAGACCAGAGAACTCCAAGGAGAAAATTCCTTTTTTTTTCTACTTGGGGAAATGCAGGTGTGTAGAATATTTTTGTAATTTTTTTTTTAATCTGTATCTTTCAAAGTGCTTGAGAACAGCTGATTTGCATTTTCTCCACACATATTGCCAGACAGTGCTGGAGACCTTGGAAAGACACATTTTGATTTGAAGCAAGGCATTTTTTGTTTGTTTTATTGTTGCCATGAGTTTATGCAATTGAGCACTACCTGATAATCAAAATGAACTCCCCAAATTTGAGCCTTTGTCCTTAGAAGCCTTATTTGAGTCTTTAGGAGAAAGCTTAAACCTTTAGATCTTCATCTATCAAATGAACTGACTTAAGCCCCAGACAACATTATGCTCAATGATTTTTAACCACTGAAGATGTCAGAAAGGCTACTATTTGTGTTAAGTAGTACTGTTTATATTGAGAAAATTGTTTATAGGTGAAGCATATTCTTGTTGGATCCTCTGCTTGGTGTCCATCTAAGTCTTACTCCTATCTTCAGCATAATCCCAGCATTTCCTGTGTACCCAGTGTGCTCATGAATTCCAGACTCCTTTCTATTTTCTGTCTGTCTCCTTCCACATTTGTGAAAATGTATCCATCAATTGCTTTATAGGCTTTTGTAGCCCATGTCCCTTGAGCAAGTCACTTTGTTTCTGAGCCTCAGTTTCCCCATAAGTAAAATAAAGGGGTTGAATTTTGATGACCTCGAAGGCTCTAAAATTTTTAAGTCAATATCTATGTTAATGTGGTTCCTGGTAAATGTGCTTTACTTCCTGAGTAAAGGAGTTTGGGTGAACTCATAAAGGCCAGATTGTGGTAACTTCCTGGGCATATTATGATTTAACTTAGTTAAAATTATTTTAGAATACTAATGCTAGGTGTTTCAGGGACTTCCTCATGGCTTTTGATTTCCTTAAAATCACATATAAATGGTCGCCTATTTTGTTTATGTTCAGAGTCAACTTTTTTTGTTTGCTTTCAGGCAGCAAATATCCAGTCATTTCATAAGCAGAATAAAAGATTTATATATATTCTTTTGGACTTAACTCCTTACTTAGTTGATCTAGATCCTCTTAGGGAAATAAAAAATATTTCTGAGGTGTTTCTTTAGCAAATTATCCTTTACTGTTGGTATCATCCCAGCTACACTTTCCCAGATAGTTCATTATGATCAACTGTTCTAAAATATTGTCTCACTCTAAAAAGCAACCACTTCTCACAAGTGCTACTCATGGATCAAGTATCTTCTTTCAGTCAAAAAAAAACTCCTCTTCAAAACTATCGTTCTTAGTGATATTATCACTAAATTCATAATAAGCTTTGGGGCATTTTAAATTTCTATGACTAGAAATCAGTTTGATTTAACTCAAGGAAATAGACAAATCGAGGTGGATTTTTTTTTCTTTTGGCTTTTCTTTCTTTTAAAACAAATAACAAAATGACAAATCCAAAATTTGAGACATCTGGATGTTTCTCATCATGTGGCTTAAACATCTGCATTTTTTCACTTCTCATCCAGATGTTTTGGTCTTATGTAAACCTAGCTAAAGTGAAGGAGAATATCAAGCAATCATCTGGGGACTTTGATTAACATGGACAGCAAATCCGAATAATCCATGTTCTGAGAGTCCTGTTTTTTGTCTAGCTCAGAACACAGTACTAATGAGGTCAAAGTTATTGTAGGTTTGTTCCTTGTATGGACCAGTTAGCTCTGATTTGTTCCATGACCACAGAGTGCACCTCAAGCCTCAGCCAGCTGTCTGGAAAAAGAGTGTCCTTGGTCCTACAGGCAGTCATGCATGAAACTGAATAGCCAGTCTCTACTAATTGGAAAGTAAAATGAAAATGCATTTTCATGGATGGTGGGTCAGTGGTGTCATTTTTGTATAAACATAATTTTGATTATTATATTAACTTATGTAGTACCTGTGTTTTGTCAAACATTGTTCTTAGTACTTTACATGCATTAAATCACAATGTTTGTTCACAACAACTCTGTGTCCATTACTATTATTTTTAGTTTATAGGTGAGGAAATAGGTACACAAAAGGTTAAAAAATTTGCCCAAGATAAAAACAGATGGCATTAATATTTTTCTGTTAATTTTACCATGTTCCCTCTGTCAAGAAGATCAGAGGGTACTTTTGCATGGGGAATTCATTGGTGGACCTGTTACTGTGGCATGCCTTTGCCTAGTAAAGGAGGCTAATCTAATTCCTATTCTTCCACCCAATATATTTATAGGCATAAAAGTACCCTTTGCAAAAAAAGAAAGGCAATGTTTTTGTTGGCAATAAGTCAGTATATAAAGTATATATTTAGGAAACAGGACTATGTGGTTAGGAGCAATGAACTACATTGGGTGGCCACATAGAACTAAACTGTCTAAATGCTCTGAGGAAGAATGATTTGTTTGACTGGAAAAATGCTTAGGAAACTTTGATCTCCAACCACAAATTGACTTACAATCCTAAAACTTAGATCTGGACAGGGTGTAAAGAGATCATCTATTTTTCTTTTCTTTTTTTTTAAATTGGAAACAATAAATTACTTGTTGGAAGAAGCAAATGAAAAAAATTCCTCTTATATTTTTAAGGACTCCAGGAATTGAAAGTTCACAGATGCTCTCAAATTTATTTGTCCACTTATCAAGAAATATGATGTGAGCACCTACTCTTGTGACCAGTACTGTTACATATTCTTGGATTATAACAAGGAATGAGACATGATCATTGATCTTCACAGACTCTTCATCTAGTCTGGTGTTTTCTGCTTTAGCAATTGAAAGCTCTCCTTCCTGTAACTTTTCTGCCTATTTTTGTTTCATTTTCTAGCATTATGGAAAAGAATTGCTCAACATCCTGCTAATGGAGACTGTGTTCATTAAACTACATTTCCTTTTCCTTCTGGGCAAATTGCTAGACTAAATTTCCTACCCCTTAAACTCTCTCCCCCTCTCCCTCCTCATGATATGTGAGTAGTTTTTATGGGCCATTTGGTACCAACTTCCGTGCCCTCTTTCTTTACCAATCTACTAGCTTAGTATTAATAGAATTCCTTGGAGCTAGAGGAGATCAGAGAAACAAAATGGAAAAACGCTATCTTGACTGTGGAGCAGAGCCTCTGTTCATAAGTCCATCCAATACTTATTGAACTGATTTGAGGAAACATTACATGCAGGATTTGGATTGTTATCCTTAACAGCAGTTATCTTCTTACTAATACAATGTCCCTTATAAAATTCTTTCATAATTTAAAAGATGGAAATCACTCTGCCATCAATTTTGATGAAAATTTGGTTCCTTGTGTTCAGTACTTACGTGGTTATCAATTGTTTATTCTTTGTCACAGATCCACCGTCTGCACCCCCTCCCACTATTCCAACACACTTCAACATGTCCCATTTTGCTCTTGTGAACCTTGTCCACTTTCTCTGTTTTTTCTTTCATTTATTATCTCTTTAAATTGAACTATAGCTGATATACAATATAGTGTTACTTTCAGGTATACAGCATAGCGACTCATATATACATATATATGTGTATGTATATATATGTGTATAGATTTATGTGTATATGTATGCTCTTTTCCATTATGGTTTATTCTTTTCCTGTAAATTGTTTTTATTATTTTTAAAAAATTATTTATTTTCTTTACATTATTATGTTTATTTTGCCATACATTGACATGAATCCACCATGGGTATACATGTGTTCCCCTTCCTGAACCCCCCTCCCACCTCCCTCCTGACTCCATCCCTCTGGGTCATCCCGGTGCACCAGCCCTGAGTATCCTGTATCATGCATCAAACCTGGGCTGGCAATTCATTTCACATATGATAATTTACATGTTTCAATGCCATTCTCCCATATCATCCCACCCTTGCCCTCTCCCATAGAGTCCAAAAGACTTTTCTATACATCTGCGTCTCTCTTGCTGTCTCGCATACAGGGTTATAGTTTCCATTATGGTTTATTACAGGAAATTGACTATGGTTCCTGTGCGATACAGTAGATCTTTCTTGTTTACCTGTTTTATATATGGTACATGTATCTGTTCAATCCCATATTCCCGATTTCTTTCTTTCCCTACCTTTCCCTTTGGTGACTGTAGGTTTGCTTTGTATTTCTGTGAATTTGTTTTATAAATAAGTTCATTTGCATTATTTTTCAGATTCCACATATAAGTGATAACATGTAATATTTGTCTTTGTCTAACTGACTTTGTTTAATATGATTATCTGTAGATCCATCCATGTTGCTGCAAATGGCATTATTTCATTCTTTTTTATGGCTGATAAATATTCCATTATATATATGTATATATATATATGTGTGTGTGTGTGTGTGTGTGTGTGTGTGTGTGTGTATTCCATTATATACACATACCATACAGCTTCTTTATCCATTCATCTGTTGATGTGCATTTAGATTGCTTCCATGTTTCCATGTCTTGATTATTGTAAATAGTGCCACTATAAACATTGGGGTGCATATATCTTTTCTAATATCTTTTATAGGTTTTGAGTTTTCTGGATATATGCCCTGGAGTGGAATTACTGAATCAGCTGGTAATTCTGTTTTTAGATTTTTAAGGAACATCCATATGGTTTTCCCTAATGGCTGCACCAATTGACATTCCCAATAACAGTGTAGGAGGGTTCCCTTTTCTTCCCATCCTCTCCAGCTTTTATTGTCTGTAGATTTTTTTGGTGATGGCCATTTGACTGGTGTGAGGTGATAACTCACTGTAGTTTTGATTTGGATTTATCCAATAAATAGCAATGATGAGCATCTTTTTATATGCCTATTGCTCATCTGTATGTCTTCTTTGGAGATATGTCTATTTAGGTTTCCCCATTTTTGATGGTTTTGTTGTTATTGTTATTAAGTTGTATGAGTTGTTTGTATATTTTGGAAATTAAGCCCTGGTCAGTTGCAATGCTTGCAAATATTTTCTCCTAGTCTGTATGTTTTCTTCTTGTTTATGGTTTCCTTTTCCGTGCAAAAGCTTTTAAGTTTGATTATGTTCCATTTGTTTATTTCACTTTTATTTATATTGCCTTGGGAGACTGATGTAAGAAAATATTACTATGATTTATGTGAAAGAATGTTTTACGTATGGTCTTGTATAGGAGTTTTATGTTATTATGCCTATATTTAAGTCTTAAAGCCGTACTGAGTTTATTTCTCGGCTTTCTATTCTGTTCTACTGATCTCTATGTCTCTTTTGGGGTTTTGTGCCTATATCACTCTGTTTTGATAACTGTAGCTTTGTAGTATTGTCTGAACTCTGGAGGCGTTATACTTCCAGTTTTTTCTTTTTCCTCAGGATTGCTTTGGTAATTCTGAGTATTCTGTGGTTCCATATACCTTTTAGGATTATTCTAGATATGTACAAAATTGTCATGGGTAATTTTATAAGGATTGCAATAAATCCATAGTTTTCTTTGGGTAGTATGTCCATTTTAACTGTAGTAATTTTTCCAATCCAAGAACATGGGGTATATTTTCATTTCTTGAACAATCTTCTATTTATTTTATCAGTATTTCATAGTTCTAAGCTTATGTCTTTCATCTCCTTGGTTAGGTTTATTCCTTGGTATTTAATTTTTTGTGTTGTGATTTTAAATGTGATTTTTGTTTTACTTTATCCTAATACTTTATTGTTAGTGTAAAGAAATGCAATAGATTCCTGTATATTAATCTTATATCCTGCTACTTGTTAAATCCATTCATCAGTTCTAATAGATTTTATATGGAGTCTTTCAGTCAGTTCAGTCACTCAGTCATATCCAACTCTTTGCAACCCCATGGACTGCAGCATACCAGGCTTCCCTGTCCATCACCAACTCCCTGAACTTGCTCAAACTCATGTCCATTGAGTAAGTGATGCCATCCAACCATCTCATTCTCTGTATATCCCTTCTCCTCCTGCTTTCAATCTTTCCCAGCATCAGGGTCTTTTCCAGTGAGTCATTTCTTTGCATCAGGTGGCCAAAATATTGTAGTTTCAGTTTCAGCATCAGTCCTTCCAAACAATATTCAGAACTGATTTCCTTTAGGATTGACTGGTTTGATCTCCTTGCAGTCCAAGGGACTCTCAAGAGTTTTCTCCAACACCACAGTTCAAAAGCATCAATTCTTTGGTGCTCAGCTTTCTTTATGGTCCAACTCTCAGATCCTTACATGACTGCTGGAAAAACCATAGCTTTGACTAGATGGACCTTTGTTGGCAAAGTAATGTCTCTGCTTTTTAATGGAGTCTTTAGGGTTTTCTATATAAACTATCATGTCATCACCATATAATGACAATTTACCTCTTCCATTACTATTTGGATACCTTTTTTTTCTTGTCTAATTTGCCTTAGTTAGGACTTCCCAAACAATGTTGAATAGAAATGGTGAGAGTGCCCATCCTTGTCTTATTCCAGGATGTGGTTTGTCATAAATGGCTTTTATGTTCCCAGTACACCCAGTATAGCAAGAGTTTTAATTGTGAACTGTTATTGAATTTTATCAAATGCTTTTCCTGCATCTATGTGGTTGTTTTCCTTTTGTAGATTTGCATATGTTGAACCATTCTTGTGACCCTGGGATGAATCCAATTTGATAGTGGTGTGTGATGATTTTTATGTGTCATTTGATTTGATTTGCTAATGTATTTTTAAGGATTTTTACTTCCATATTCATCAAAGATAATGTTATTTTTTTCTGTTTTAAAACTCATGGCAAACAACCCCAATCTCTGCCTCCTAGTTTTCTGATTGAATAACTTCAGAGTCTTTAAGATCATATATATTTTTTTTACTCCAAAGTGAGGTGAAGAATTTAAATAGAATCAGAAGATGAGATATAAATGATCAAACTCCATCAATTCCTTCTTTAAGATTTTGTGATTATGCTCAGTGGAGTGAATGCAATTATTTGTTCTTCTAAATAAGATTTGCTGGTGTACTTTGCCTTTCCTAACAAATATTCTCCTACAAACACTTCAGGTTTATTCCAGTAGCAACTATACCTATTGTGGTGTGGTCTCTATTCTTGTCCTTATAGGGTGCTCAGTTGAGATGGTAAGTTAAATACTCTAAAATAATTCCTTTGATACAACTAAATTTCTTGATCCTTGAAGTCTTTATTGACTGTGTTTTTTTCTTCATTTTTTCACATCATCACATCCTGCCTATTCCTCTTTATCCTCAGATTTGCTTTTTGGGGGAGTATCCAGGACACCACCCTCCATCTCATCACCTTTCACATAGACTATGACAACAGCCCCTCAACTGGTCTCCCTGACACCACTTTTCTCCTCCATCTAATTCTTACCAGATACATGTTCCAGAGATTCTCTCAGCCTTATTTTTTTTATTATGCACTCACACAGACTTCTGCTCTTGCTAGCCAAATTTGCTCATCAGCTAAATAAGGCTTACTTATTTTCCCCTCAGTCTTTATATGTGCTTTCCTGAACATTCAGGAAATTGCCTTTTTTCACCTCTTGCTCCTTCTATTCCAAACTTACCTCTTGCACAGTTCAAGACTGAATCACCTCACCTCACTTATCAGTGCTACATGTATATTATCACTTTTTCTACTTGGACTGTATTTTGCAAATGCCCTTTTTTCCCCCTGCATTTGATGTGTAAACTAATTGAGAACAGGGACTTAAGTTATTAAAAAAATTATTTCCATTTTACTATTTGTAGTGGACAGTACATGGTGGGCACAACTGACTTTACTAATATCTGGAGGAATGTGCTTGATTAACTAGCAGTGAGCATTTGAAAAGATAAATTTTGATGGTTGCAGGTGATTTTACAAGTTGTGATCTCACAGTAATTAAATAGAGTGCTGAATAACCTTCTTAAATTGCCTATGGTTAATTTTAGTTCTAAAAAAAGAGAAAAATTTTATATAAAAGAGTTTGAAGTGAATTATTGCTTAGCAAACAGCCCCATACATTCATCAGAGTGCCTTAATGTTCAACACTGTGACCTCCTATCAAACATCTTAGAACAAAAATGCATGAGTAATAGAGTAATTTGAGTCAGATAGTTTTCAACATAAATTCTCTCCCAGAAAAGAGCAACAATTTCAAGTGTTCAAACTTAACTGGACACTATGAAACTATTTTCTGTCTTAACTTCACTGATTTTATCAGATCACTACAGGAGATCAGTCCTGGGTGTTCATTGGAAGGACTGATGTTGAAGATGAAACTGCAATACTTTCGCCACCTGATGCGAAGAGCTGACTCATTGGAAAAGACCCTGATGCTGGGAAAGATTGAGGGCGGGCGGAGAAGGGGACGACAGAAGATTAGATCTCTGGATGGCATCACCAACTCGATGGACATGGGTTTGGGTAGACTCCAGGAGTTGGTGATGGACAGGGAGGCCTGGCGTGCTGCAATACATGGGGTCACAAAGAGTCAGACATGACTGAGTGACTGAACTGAACCTTGGGAAATGAATACAAGGAGTATAAAGATTTATACATGTAATTTTCAGGATATTTCCCCCAGTTATTATTTAATTTTCTAGAAAACGCTTGGTAAAAGCCAACTAATTTATTTAAAAAAATGCCAAAGGGCAGTTAACACTTGAAACAAGAGGTTTCATATACACTTGTAAGCCCTTCAAACCACCAAGTGTGTCAGGGAATGTCCTCCTTTTTCTTGCCATAATTTTCTTCCTTCTCACAAGCCATTTTCTAACTCGTTACAGAGTTATAGGATACTACTCATTTCCATGTCCTCTTGAAAATCCTCTATGAATTTCTTTCATAACAGAATTTTTTTATCCTCTCACTGAAGCCTACTTCATACTTTTAAGCCATTCTTTGTTGGCCACAGATCTGCAACAAAATACAACTTTTCATGTGATACTACCTTGGGTGCAAGTATTACCAGAAGCCCCCAAGTGTCATTTTACCTGTTTTTTAATGAAAGTGATTGAATGCAGAACACATTTGGATCTAATTCAATTAAGGGTTAGAGAGGATGAGGAAAGAGACCTTATGTTTCAAGAACCATCCAACTACTTTTCAGAGTCTCCATAGTCGTATTGGAGAATGTAGATTGCCAAACCTGCCAAATGTCATCCTTTGTTAAATTGTAATGATGTACCTGTTGTCCATCCTCCTTGGCATTGCTTATTATTAATGCAGTTTTCATTTCTTATTATGTCTATTGTTTTCATGCATTTCTCATTTGCACGAAAAATTTCTCATTTGCACAGATTATGAGTAATTTGTGACATTTTCAGAATTTTCACCTTAAAATAGCCTCAGTTTTAAAAATTATGTATACTGTTGAAGGATGAGCTTTATAAATTTGTTATAAATGTATAGGAACTAGTTGCAGCAGTATTTTTCTAAATTTCCAAAATCCATTTCAGTGAGAAACTGAGAAGAAAAGTTTCCCACTGTGAAAGCAATTGGAAGAATGCATCATGTTCTAGACTAAATACTTATTATGCCCATATAGGCTATATCTTTTAAACATTCTCAGTTGAAAATTGAATTTTGAATTGCCATCTAGAAATAAATTTTTATAGATACTGTACACATTGGTTCCTGAAAATGGTAGAAAAGGTTTCTTGTCAAGTTCCCTAACACAAGTGTGAATGCTCTGTTTTTGAGTACCTACTTGTAGTGAAAGGACACATTGTGGCCAGCCAACTCAAATTGCTACCCACGTTTAATCATTGTAAATAAAGGAAGCAGAGAGACCCATGTTATATTTTCAGAACTGGCATGCTCAATACAGAACTATTAGTTTAAAAATACCACTGAACATTCTATTTGAATTAATCTAGACTTCTGTGAAAAACAAAATAATAAAAAGTACAATTGGTCACTTAAACATATACTATTTCATGCAGGTTATTAACTTAGTAACTACACATATTATTAAAGAACAATGAGAGTAAATACAACTTTGTAACACTTGGCAAACAGTTCAGAATTGATAAAATTCCATTTTGAAATACCTATATTTTCTACAGAAGCAAAATCACCTTTCTGAGTGGAAAAAAAATGTATCTATGAAACACCTATGTGTTGAACATTACTTTTTAAAGGAGCAACTAATTGTCCCAGTGTGAAATTAACATGTATCACTGCTAAGGTTTCATATACTGTTTGTGCATAATGCATTTTCTGAGCAGCTGGATATAGAAGAGCAGCAGAAAAATAAGTACATTGAACAAAACCCATGGATTATAGGGAATCAGTCATGTAAAGAGGTTGAAATAAATAATCAAAACATGTTACCTAATATTCTGTTAAACATTTGTGTTTCACAGTTACCAGGACTGGGAAAATTCTTAGTTTTTACACACTGTGTACACTTGTCCTTGTTTATATTTGCCCAAAAACATGATTTAAGAACCATACGCAAAATGCCAGAATGAACCTTAATTAATTGACCCCCACAGTAATATTTGTGGACAGCACATCAAAGTTCATTGGGAATAACACAAAGAAGCAATTCACAATAAATACTAGAATAGGGGCACATTCCTCACAGCAAATCCATATTCACAGGGATTTTCTGATATGGTACAGTCACAGTCACAATGTGAGGGTGAAGAAGTTTATAAAATATACTCTTTGAGGCACCAAGAATAGAGACACTTCTGCAGGAGCCTTGCACACATGGCCAAGCAGATATTGTGTATGTACAGAACAGTCTGGTTCACAACTACATTTCAGATGCAAATCACTGCAATTGCTTCTCTACCACTAGTAAACTTGAATCATTTAGCACTTCATCTGTAAATATTGTTGTCACTTCTTTTCTACCGCTGACACTTGCAGTCAATATTTATTTAAATTCAGACTCCAACGGTGTTGCAAAAAAGGTAGGAAGATGTGAGCATCTTCATGTAAAATAAGTCAAAGAGATGATTTGGAAAAAATCCAAATCTGAATTTGTTAGCAAACAATAAAATGCCTAATTTAAAATGTGTTTTAAAATTTGTAAAAATTTGTTAATAGGGTAAAAAGCCGTAAGGTTTGTTCAACATCATCCTAGAAGAGCTAACAGCCTATCTATTCATTTGCTTAAGAAATGCACGTTGTTTACCTACCTACCAGTTTGCCTACAGAAAATGTGCTTGCCTAATAAAACTAAAAGCTGTCATCGTGCACTGTTGATTTAGTATACAGAAGTTGTCCATTATGTTGAAGAAGTTCTGAACGTATCAGCCACATTTTTTTCTTAACTGATCTTCCTCTACATAAAATCTTCCAATTGGGATGCCTCAACACTTCTTTCTTGATAATTCCTGATTTTCAGTTACTCTATAGAATTTCTCGTTTCCTCTTAAACTTAGTTCAGAATTTTCAAATTCAATTAAAGTCTTTAAGTTTTCCTTCTTTCAAATACTATGTGAATACTGAAATATACATAAATATGGGTAACATAGCTTACCCACCAAACTTGCAGTCTAAGTAGTATCATAAAATCTACTCTAAAACAATAGAATTTAAAATTGTTTTCTTTTAAGGAAGAAATCAAAACTGTACATTGGAACAAGGTACTATACTACAAAAAGCAGGTCCTTCTATCCCCCCACTATTCTGGAGATGTAAACAAAAATTAGATACAAAAGTAACTTCTGTGCAGTTTTCTTTGAACACTTTTTCAGCACCTCAGTGTTATTAGGTGTACTTTTTGCTTGGTATAGCAGAAATTTTATATGCACACATAGCTGTTCAGAGGACTTCAGCTTTTCCACTACCAAATATCACTGGTGAAGCTAAGCTCTTTGGATGATAAAGGTAGCGGGGAACTGTTCCTATGAAATTCCTGGGTATCTTTCAGGGCATTGTTAAGGGGTAGCTGTCCATTGAGTAGTGTCAGAGGCAGGTTACAATACGTGTGGTGATTGCCTAAGGAAGGTACTGGCAAGGTGGTGGTTGGCATCTCCTGTTTATAACCTCTGCAACAATGCCTCATTTGCATCAAATCTGAATGGTGGAAATCTGGGAGATCAGCCTGAGATGACACCAGAGAGGCCGAGGTACTGGTCATGGCAATAGAGGGTATAGGCTGGAGCTCTCCAAAAAGTCCTTGTTCTGCAGAGTCCAGAACATGGCACCGAGAAAGCATTTCTTTTTTCTTGGTGGGCATTTCATATACTAAGTGCTTCCAAAACTTAGAATTTAATTTGTTGCTCTTGGGTCCCTTCCACTTGATCAGGGACAGAAGTTTGATGCTGCGTTTTAGTGATTCCACCTCCTGGCAATTCACCTTTCCTTTTAATTCTGTACATTCAATCAAAATCACTTTGATTTCTCCACTGACTAGCATGTTATGGAGTCTGCTTTCCAATTCGAAAATACTCCATCCTCGTCTGAGAATATAGTCTGTAGTTAGCACGATAATAAGTCTTCTGCTTTGCTCAACACATCTTGTGAGATCTTCAGCGTAGGCTACAAATCACAGAAAGAGAGAAAGAGTAAAACAAAGACATTTCCAGCCTTTAAAGCAGTAGGTTTGCATTTTAGTTTAGCAAAGATCCAGTCTTTCTCTAAGGTACATCACCTTTTCTTTTCTTGTATTGCACACACAGAAAGCTCATTGCCTAAAAAAAAAAGAAATTCTAATACTTTTCTTCCCCCTCACCATTACTTACAGTGCTTTACCTAATATAAACATGACTTCTTCAGAGCTTAGGTGTATTTCAGTTATTTTTATTTACTGAATCATTTAATTCAAGACAAGCCTTCAGGCTAGTACTCTAAGTGAACAATCAGTGGGTTGATGAAGAGAGAAATGGAGCCTTTTAATGAAGGTCACTGTATTTATGGGTTTGGTTTGCTTTTCCTCCAGTTTCCAACTACTAAACTAGTAGGGGGGGTCTATGTACATTATTTATATATATTACATTATACTTTAAAGATAGTTATGAGAGAGGTGGTGGAAAATCTCTTCTAAAATCATACCTTGTTTCTCAGAATATCTTCTGTTATTTGCAACCTTGGTTTCTCCATTTTGTTCTTCAAACCTGGAGATAGGGAAGTGGGGTGTGTGTGCCCATGAGTTTAATTTGAACCAGCTGCTCTTTGTTCAGAGGAGGAGTGAGGGGTGGAGTTGGAGAATGGGGGATGGTGTGGAATGAACCGCATAGGAGGAGGAGTCTATCGACTGAGAAGTCTTTGCTCTACTTTGTTGGAAAATTCTGAAAGTAAGGTGAATAAGTTGCGTTCTTTTTCCTAGTAGAAAAGCACTCAACTAACTCTAGGTTTGTTTATCCCATGGAATAATCCTTTTGCAACCAGGCTTCCCAAAGCCTTATCCGCCAAAAAGGGAAACACACACATGTGTTAACAAATGGAGACTTGGACACAGGTGCTGTAACAGCGAGCTGTCTTTACTAAGCAGAGCACAAGGCCTTGTCTAATGTACAGTGCCCTCTAGCAGAAGCAGTGCTTACAGAAGCATAGCAACATTTGTCACTGCAAATCTGCCCAAGGTTACAGACTGCTTTCAGGGAGTCACGTACATAGTGTGGGCCCACCAAGCAGCTCAGTGCAAGTCATTTGAAAAGAGAAACTTATTTTACAGATGCATATTTTTACAGCTGATTTCTCTTTCCCAGGGTTTTATTTCTACCATGTGGTAGCAAGAACACTTTCACAAGTGAAAAAGAGCCAACTCTCTCTACACCCTACAGATAAACAACTTTTTGAGAGGTACACAGAGAATTTCCCATTTAACAAATTGTTGTTAACTGCTGTTTTGCTTTTTACTTAATACATTTCAGGACTTTCTCATGCACTAGTTACAGAGACTGTATTTGAGATGATAAGGCAACTTCTAAGTGGGGAGGGAACCCCTTAAGAATTTTATTAAAATTAACCCCTTCAGAATTTTACTTTAGAGATTACGTTAAAAAAAATAAACAGCATTGAAATCTGAAAAAAGTAAAAATGAAAACAAAACAAAAACACCACACAAATAGCAATGGGGAATTTATCACTCTGTAGAGAACTGCTGAAACAGAATGGAAGGAAAGGTAGTTTCAATAGAGTGGAAAAATATTATCCCAATGTATCAACAGCTCTGACTCTTCATTTTCTTCCTTTCTTTCTGCTCCCAAAAAGAAAGAAGTTATGTGGGAAGCTTCATCATTAGAAGTTGAATCTGTAAGATATAGTAAAATAAACTATCATGCATCTTTCCCATTATTCTTTTCACCTGTCCTCCAAACAAAACAAAAACCCAAACCAGAATCATGGTATAAGTGCAGGAGTCCATGAAAACACAATTTTACCAGCTTATGTATGAGTTAATTGTTATTTTTACAGAAGAATTCTTTATAAAATGATTTACTGAGGGGTTATCTCAAGTAGTATTCTTCCCTCATTAATTGTAACTTTACATTTAATTCTTAAAAATTTATCTGTACAAACCTTGTCATGAGCACATTTGTCACAGAAATGATACCTATATGAACAACACTATTTCTGTGTGTTGGGATGTAGCTTAATTTACCTTTTAACTATACTTTAAAAAACAAGAGGTACGGCTATACAGATTTCTATCTACTTAAAGAAAATGACAGCTCAAGCGTTCACAGTCATAAGAGAAACAATACATACACACAGACACACACACACACTAATAAATTTTATTGGGATGTCATAGGCTTTGACTTTGGGCTTCCCAGGTGGCTCAGTGGTAAAGAACCTGCCTGCCAATGCAGGAGATGCAAGAGATGGGGGTTCAATCCCTGGGTCGGGAAGATACCCTAGAGAAGGAAATGACAACCTACTCTAGTATTCTTGCCTGGAAAATCCCATGGACAGAGGAGCCTGGGGAGCTACAGTCCATGGGGTCGCAAAGAGTCCCCAGTCATGACTGAGCACACTCACACAGACACACAAGCTTTGGCTTTATTATCCTCTTTCTCTATTGGGGGAGGGAACAGGGTACAATTTGTGCCCCATTAATATGGTTCTCCCCCATTCACTTATCTATTATACTTAGCCATTTGGCAGTTAAACAGAATGCAACATTTAGGGTTTGAGGGGCTTCTTAGAGATTAATTAGGCAGAATTTGCATTTGCCCCCAGAAGGAATGTGTGTCAAGTAGAATCCCACTACACTCAGCTGCAAGGGGTGTGAGCATTGAAGGGAACCTTGGAGAGAGGGAGTGGTCCCTTTCTCCAGCATACTACACTGGCTCTGCTTATCCTGGCAAAGCCTAGTGGAGAGCTAAGGCAACCATCCAGATAATTCCAGCTGAAAACCTGCTCTGGAAGAAGAAAAGGTCTGAATTATCCTGGTTTGCCCTATATATACATTAATCATATGCACTGGAGTCAGTCAGTCAGTACCTCTAAATTTTCCCTAGGTAGACACAGCCCAAGTGTCCCAAAGAAAACACAAGCCACTTTCTTGGGCCCCGAATTTCGTGTTCCATTTCACTTGGTGAAAAACCAAGTGGAAGTTTTCAGATGTGAAGCCCACATTTCACTTCTTGGGATGCTGATCAGTGGCTGGGCAGCAATTTCAATGTTTGAAAGCAGTTGGGGAGGTGCCTCTAAGAGCTGTCTGGCTCTAAGGAAAAGGAGAAACTGGGCCCTCACTTTCATATTCTGGCTTGCTCTCTGTGTTTTTCTCTCTATGTTTTTTCTTTTTCTCACCCCTTTGCTCCTCTTTCTCCCTTTCAATTTTTTTTTCTTTTCCTGTCCTGTCTCTCCTGTACTTTTACCTCCCTCTTTGCTTTCTTTTTCACTTCCCCTTCTTACTCTCCCTTCCTCTTTTGCCTACCTCTCTGCCTTGTTTCTCCCTTCCTTCCTAAATCTTTGCTTTCTGTATCTTTGTCTTTGGGAAAAACAAACAAGGAACTAGGCATCAAGAAAGAAATACTAAATAAGCAAGAGACCCAACAGGTAGAGTTAACAATATCTTTTACTTGCTAATCTTTGTCCAGGGAGTTGTTGCTGGCTTCTGTGCAGCAAGTGCACAAAAGAATTTCCTCAACCCCTGGAGTTGCATGCCTGCGTCTAATGACTGTGAATTGGAGCCTGATCCATTAGGACCCTGTCCTGTTTTTGTATGGCCTGTGAGCTAAGAATGATTTTTTAAAACATTTTACAGGGTTTAAAAAATAAGAATATGATGCAACAGAGACCATATATGACCCACAAAGGCTAAAATATTTATTCTCTGAACCTTTACGGAGGAAGGTTGCCACTCCTAAATTAGAGATCAATTGGGATGTTTAGGTTTGGAAAAGTTCCAAATCAACTAAGCAGAAAACAGGTATCAAATGAAGGCATTGCTGCTTCATAGCTAGTGTATGTAGTCCCTGACAGGCAGTGGTGTTTGCCATGGTAGGGCTGTGGTTTTGTGTGAGACATGTTAGATTCCTTCAGGAGCCGTTTTAAAAAGTTTCTTACCATGAAGAGATAATAAAGATTTTTTTTTAAATTCCAAAATTCACAGCACACATGAATACTTGCTAAATCTTGCCCTGACTTGTTCAGGCAAATTTAGCATCCAAGTAGCAGGAATCCCTTAAAAGACTATTTTTTCCACATAAAAATATAAAACATCCCTTAAATGAAAGGACATTAAGTTATTTATTTGCAAATTTTGAAGCAACTTAACAATGACAGAATAAACTATGGGTGGTTGTGTCTGACAGCCTTCTGCTTCTCTAAACAAGGCTATGAAACCACACTAGATATGAAACAAAGCTATTACACTTAACCTATTTGTGATTTTCACATTTTTTAAAGAAAAAATGGGCAGTTGTATAAATCAAAATTTCAGTGTATTTAGAAAAGTAGGATTCAATCTACAAAAGTGACTTGAAAACAGGACACTTATAATCAAAGCAAAAAAGTAAACTGAAAGAAGAAATAAAAGTACAGAATAGAATCAGGAAGAATATAATGGTAGCCCCAAGAAGTTTCTTCTAATGGGGTGTATACTTTTCCCAAAGAACTCAGTACTCCTAAATGCCAGGCTTTGAATCTACTGTGGATATAGGCAGAAGCACAAGGAGAAAACACTCTTATGACTAAGTTTTTATGTGGTATTGCTACTACCTACTAACCATTTGATTTATCAAACTAATTAATTATAAATTATTTTGTGTTGACACTGCTGCTTATGTCAGAATCATTATCAAGGGTAGTAGGCATATTAAAAATTAAAAGACAAGTACTTAGTATGTAGGTAAAAGCATAAATTATTACTTTGTCAGGTTCAAATAATAGAATCTTAGTAGGCTTATACTCACAGCTATGTATATCCAGTATCAGTTAAACAGATAAATCATTAGGGTGAGATAGGATGTGTCAAAATTGATAATATTCTACTAATTTTAGTGAATATTACATAACAAATAGCTATCAGTGATGACATTTATTAAACCTATAGATTCATATATTAATACTTAAAAATAAGACGGTTTCTGACTGACTGAGATGGATCCACTCCTATAACTGGTGGGGAGAAACCAGCAAAAATAATACAGGTTTCACATGTATCAAAGAAAAAATGTATTATTCAGCACTATATATTTGGGAAAAGTTATTAGACCTCTGGTATAAACAGAGGCATACAGTGAGGTACTTTATAATGTAGTCTTACTGAAAATACTACCTGCATTTAAAATAATGATGCTTAATACTAACTTATTGAAAGAGTTACACAGGTTGACAACCTCACTCTTTATCTTGGCTGATGTGAAAGCTTTCGGGTCTTGCTTCTGCCTCTGCAGATGTAAGAATCTGTCTGTGTTGTCTGCCACAGAGATTTAGGCTACAATTTTTTTTATTTAGCCAGGTGTGTGTGAGGGGAGTAGGGGGCCCTCTAAATGGTGTGTAGTATTACTTGCCCTACAAAAACCTTCACTGCCCCCTCCTCCAAGTCCTTGACTTGATAGTTCATAGTTCACAGGGATAAAATTATTTTTGGCAGGATTTTTGTTTTCTATTGACTATTGTAAGGGTTCTAATTGATTCTGATTAATAAGCTGATCAAAAGTTAACGTGGATTTGTTGAGTCCTTGTGAGTGCAGGAACCCATGATTTATTTAGTTTTGACTTTGGAAGCTGTATTTTTGGTAATGAATCCTTTGCTTTTGCATTTCATCAATGGATGGACAGGAAGGCATGATGGTGAGCAGAATCTACTCTGGAATGTTGTCCATGTTTCTGAATTCTTTCGCTTCCCTCTTTACCTCTTCACTGAGAATCGAGGTAAGTAATGGAACATATTCAGAGAATACTGAAAGAAAGAAAATGTGGAGAGTAGCAAACAAAGAGAGTCTGTAAAACGTCCTTCCCCTCCTTCTTTTTTCTTTTAACCTTATGCCCTAAAATCTGTAGATTTGTAATTCTAATCAATGCAATCTGGATAAATATGGAAGAAGACAAATTGCTGCTTATATAGTATTTTCTGTGGTTCCTTTGGTACTTAAGACAATTTTATCCTGATCTTCAACTCTTTTTTTAAGGTGTCTGTTGTCTGTGCTTCCCCAAAAGTAGATGCTCTGTTTGAAATTCTACACAACAGAGGCTTCCTTTACCTCAAACTTTGAATGAGAAACCTCAGTCCATTGACCACAGTACTTTGCTGGTCATATTGGATACAGTTTACAGTTCCCTCTCTCTAGACTCTAACATGAAGGAGATGGTAGGCATATCTAACTTTATTCCATGTGAGTAAATTGTATACAATGTGTTAAATTTCCATGATTGTGCATTTCACCCCTGCCTCACACTTTTTAGGTCACAGACTTCAGATTGCCTGGAAAAGGATTTTATTACTCCCCAAGGACAATTTACTTGAATAGTGTCCAATATGTCCAGCTATTACAGAAATTATTGGCAATGAGCAGTTACAGATCCATGTACAAAAATTTTTTTTGCATGCCTCTCTTCAGAAGCGACTAGGGATCATCTGACACCAGATGTATTCTCCAGTCATTTGTCATTTCAATGTCAGCACAATCATATGACCATTAAAGAACTGAAGATTAGAATAGTGAGGAAAGTCTAGCAAATGCAAGAATGTAATCAGACATAATAATTTTTTACCTTAAATTACTGAAGGAGTCCTAGGATTCTTGAGTGAGAGAAACAGAAAATTGAGCATGAAAAAAAATGGAAAGACAATTTGATATTTGAAGCCAAATTCATAAATATAATCTCAACAGACATGGCTGATCAACCATATGCATGATAATATTTTTCATTCACTAATGTCTTTCTCTGGTGAAATAATGCAGGAATAACTCACATAGAGATCCCCATAGTCTTCCTATGAGTAGAAGAGGAAACTGAGCTAAACGCTTTTGAAAGATTTTTTTCTCTTTCATGTCCACTTAATCATCTATAGATTTTTTTCTAAAGCTTCAGCCAGAACTAGCTCAGTTTATAATTGTTTTTAAGTATTTCACATGTACTCTTAAGGATCCTGCTCACCTTCTCTTAAAATGCAAACAAAAGCGACAGGGTTTGGTTGCTTCTACTTTTAGTCTTAGAGTGCTATTTTCTCCATTTGATCAGTCAAAAAACTTTTATATTTTTATGTTTTCTAATCTCTGCAGAAACACTGAGATAAGATGGACTCAAAAGCCTAAATGGTACTCATCCAAAAATGTCCCCAATCTCAGAATCTCAACTGCACAGCTGGGTTCTGTTGGTCACATGTCAGCTTCAGAGCACATCTGTTCATTCCTAAAGGATCCACTAGGCCCCATGAACACAATGTGCTCTGTGTATAGTACTTTACACCACAAAACTCAGCAGCTGCACGGGTGAGAAAATCTCTACTTCTCAAGTTTGTGTCTCTAGGCAGTTTGAGTAGGCTGTTTTCTATCTGGCTTTCTTTTGGTTGCCTGTCACTTCTGACATTCAGATGCCTGTTGGCAACAAAGTTGCTTTTGCTATTCTACTACAGATGTTTCTAGCCTGGGAAGAGACAGACCAAACTTTTATTGGAAAGTATGAATTCTTGCCACATTCAGGCACCAAACCTGAGAAAACATAAGGAAGATTCTGGCCACAGGCTCAAGAATGGAAAGATAGGTCACTGCCAGGAAAATAATGTCCAGATCTAAAGACTTCTAGTTTTAGCATTTAGGAAAAATATTTGTGTCAGATCTAACCATCTGTGATGGTTCATGATGGCCAAAGGACACTTCCCTAGTAGGGCATGAAAGGAGAGTACAATTACACACACCTCACCTTGGAAAGTGACATCTTTATATTCGAGCTTTCTGAGAACTCATGGTCACATGGGTGGGTGGTGGGGAGGAGAGAGGGAGGGGGAGGGGAAGATAAGGTAAAGGAGACATATTTAGGTACTTTTGAAACCACATGCATTGGTGAGATTTGTGTGTTGATGAGGTTGAGTTGGAATACCATGAGAGTGGTGAAAAAGAAACTGAAGATACATAAAAAATGAAGGTGTTAAACATGAATGGGTTTATGTAAAAAGTTTCATTAGTTTGATTCATACAAAATTATTGTTGTGGGTAAAGAATGATATTATGAAGTCTGCTTTTACAATCCTTAAAGGCCGCACTGCTAGTTTTTAAAGGAAGGAGCAGTCTTGGGTCAACATGTTTTAAATGAGATGTGAGAGACAAACACAGCTTATAATATTGTAACTAGTGCCCCCCCACAGGAATGTGTCTATATTTATATAGCATAACCTGTTAAATCTGTACCAATGGCTGTGACTACAGACCATAGAAGCTTCTTTAATAACACATATACACCAAGTCCAAAATGTTCTACTCTGTCATTCATGTGTAAATCAAGTATATTATTCATATACTTCATTGACTTCCTGTATGCGTGCTAAAAATGCCAAGGAAAAACTCGTTAATCGTGACATGGTGACTGCTCAGCCAGCTCTGCAATGTTGATGGAAAGGAAAAATTGTCAAAGGGCCTTTTTAAGAACTTCTGCAGGTTACACTCGCAAATCGGAATTCAGAGAACATGAATTTTCTCATTCAGGAAGGAAGGATTAAAATCAAACACCCTCCAGTGGTTGCATCTGAAAACTGCATAGTTGTCCCTTACTTGTAAAAGCAGCCTGCCTGTGTACCATTGAGTACCCAGGATCCAATGCCCTGCTTAGTTCAATTGCTGTATCATCTCAAAAAATTAAAATTATCTTCTATGGACTATAAAATCTCTATTCATCCTAATAACATCATCTTGGGTATTTTTATATTAAGTTCTTTAAATGCCAGGATAAATATGGCAACAACCTCCTATTATCCCTTATGTTGTATATAACAGTCCTCAATTAAAATCTTGTACTTTCATGCTAGGAAATAAGACTTGTATAAGCCTCATATCCCATGGTCAAGGAGGACATTCAGGCCTGTCTATGATACACCAAAACAACTAATCAACTTCAGTCAATTTAGCCAATCAACTAGCTGACTCAGTGAGGTGTAAAATATTCTACCACCTGTTTGGCTAAATTAACACAGCATGTTGAATCAGTTGACCTGTCAAGTCATCAAAATAAACTGAGAGAATGAAGAATACACAATTTGCCGATGCATCTCTCTAGGTCTCATGATCTCTGGGTCTCACTTTGACCCATGCACACTAGGTGCTGCTTTATATAATAAGCAAGCGTCCTCTATTGAGTCTCAGGTAAAGTGGCTCACCTGTGTTCCAAGTTGCCCCTATTTCTTTACCTGATGTGCACAATGTTGAAGTATTGCTTTCTGGGTCAGAAGAAAGATAATCAAAATTGACATGTTCAGACATGAAGGGTGACATTTTTAAGTCTCTTAGTGGAGTTGATAAAGACTGTCTATTGTGGTGCCAACAAATTTGTAATGCAATAAGGCAGAAATCGAATCCACACTGAATCCTACTGAAGGTGACTTGACATAGAATATAAATTCCACTTTGATAATGCTATTATCTGAAAACAAGTTAGGACACTATTTAAAAATTGATGTTGCAGAATTTTCATAGTTAATGATATGCTTTTGGCAAAAATGCAAAAAAATACATAGTAATCTAATTAATTAAAAAATACTAAAGGGATATTTTTGATATTTCACTAATGATCAACCTCAACCTCTTATAGATATTCTTTCTAATATCTGAAAAAAATACACATTAGGACTGAGACTATTCCTATGAATTACTCACATTTCCTTTCAGCAGAAAGCTCCTTTTTAGCTTTCTTATTCACTTGTTTAAAAGGCCTTTCAGATACTGTCATGCAAATACTAAAACTTTTATTTATTTCATTTCCTCTTGTCTTAAACCAACACTATTAAAACAAAATCAACAAGCATCTACTTAGCATCTACTGAGCTCAGGTATTCTGTTAAATTATAACAGGGGTATGCAAATGAATGAGAGTCCCTGCCCTCATGGAGCTTACAATCTTACTGAGAAGATAAGACATACATAGGTAGAAAGCTACATACAAAAATAATACAAAATATCACAGGAATACAAAATTTATAGTATTATAAATTATACTATACTATACTATGATTATACCCTATGTACTCTAGAGTTGGAGAAATCATTAGAAGTTTACACAGAGGCAGTGATATGGAGAGGATAAATAGGATTTGTAAAGGTATAGAAGAGTAACATGAACAAAAGCATTGCAAGGACATACAATGTACATGAAAGGCATAGTTTGGCTAGAGTATAAGGAATGGGTGAGGGAAATGGTAGGAGAACAATTTAGGAGATAAATCTGGGCTGGCACTAAACTGTAGAAGTGTTTAGCTAAGGGTTAGTAGATTTAATCCTGTAAGAAATGGTGAAGTCTATAAGATTGTTGAATAGGGGAGAGACATGATGAAGGAGGTATACATATTAGTGGGACTAGATTGATGAGAGAAAAAATAGGGAAGGCAAAGAGAGTAATCGGCATTGAGGAATGAGTTGATTAGGGTCTATGCTAGAATGGTGGAAGTGATCATGGAAAAGATACAAATGGACACTGGATTTGGGAGAGAGATACCAAAGAATCAGAAATGACTCTGAGGTATCAGCATGTTCATTGGGGCTCAATCAGTGTAGAACTGGCATTTCAAGTCATGAAAATGAAGGGAATTATAGAAAGAAAAGAGGTGAGGACCAACGCAAGGAATCGGAAGAAGTCTTACATTTGTTGAAAGTAGTGTACCAGTAAATATTGTGGGGTTTCTTCCTATGAATGTGTAAGTGTGCATACTCATGTGCAAAGCCAAACATATACAGAAATATATACATGCAGAGAAAAAGTGGTGAACAACCAAAACTCAGTTGTTTCAATTTGTTTCTTGCCAGCTAGTGACCATGTTGGACTTCTAATAATTTGAATTAACATTATTGAGGAATAAATAATGATCTAGAGGCTTGAGAACCAGACAGATGTAGGTTCTAATTTCTTCTCTACCATTTGCCAGCTGACTCATACTGGACTTCTTTCAGGTCTTATTTCCTCATCTGTAAGATGAAGATAATAGTGCCTGCTCTTAAGGATGGAATGAAACAGTGTATCTGAAAATATTGTATATACAGTCAAGTACTGAAAATATAAGCTTTTTAATTTTGTTATCTCTTGTGTATAAATTATAATATTCTGATTTGTGGTTACAGTTTAATTTCCTTTTCCCAAGGATGTTCATATATACATGCAAACTAATTCTAGCACTTTCAGTTTCCTGCAATGACATTTTAAGCTCTTTGAGAGTAGGGGCATATCTTTTCTGTATTTATCTTATGCTACCATGTACAATACTCTGAATAGTAAAAGGGAAAAAGTGTATTTTTTTTACTTGAACCTGAATTTATTCTGAAAACCCAAATATAACTTTCAATATGTAGCATAATTGAAAAGTGGCACTCAAGCCCAGAGTCTAGGACTTCTTAAAAAGAATTTAAATACACAGTGAGGTGCCATACCCCATGGTCTCATATACATTTGAAATTTCAATTATTTTTTAATTGGAGGATAATTGCTTTACAATATTGTGTTGGTTTTTTCCATATGTCGACATGAATCAGCCATAGGTATCTGTATGCCCTCTCCCCCTTGACCTCCCTCCCACCTCCTACCTTATCTCACCCATCTTGGTTGCCTCCCTGAATCATATAGCAAATTTCCACTGGCTACCTGATTTTACATGTGGTAATATATATGTTTCAATGTTACTCTCTAAATTTGTCCCACTCTCTCCTTCCCCCTTTGGGTCCACAAGTCTGTCCTCTATGTCTGCATCTCCATTGCTGCCAAGCAAATAGACTTATCAGTACCATCTTTCTAGATTCCATATATGTGAGTTAATATATGATATTTGTTTTCCTCTCTCTGACTTACTTCACTGTGTATAATATCCACCATATTGGAACTGAGTCAAATGCATTCCTTTTAATGGCTAAGTAATATTCCATTGTGTATATGTATCACAGCTTATTTTTCCATTCATCTATTGATGAACATCTAGGTTGCTTCCATGTGCTAGCTATTGTACATAGTGTTGCAGTGAACATTCGGGTACATGTGTCTTTCACTTATGTTTTTTTTTTAAGGAGATTTTTCTATAAATCTGGAAATGAGTATCAAGTCTTAAATTCAGAGTTATTAGTGACATTGATTGTAGGTATAAGTAGAAACACAATGACAGAAGATCAGTTTTGGAACTGAAGTGCATTAAATATCTGAAATGCAAAAAAAATCTGACTTATACAATTTTTAAAGGATCTTCATTTTTTTTTTTTTTTTTTAGTTTTTTTTTTATTGTTTTTGCCATACATTGTCATGATATCACCATGGGTTTACATATGCTTCCCCTCCGGAACCTCCCTCCCTCTTCCCTCCCCCCCCTGGGAAATCTCGCTGCACCAGTCCCGAGCATCAATCCTGGGCTGGCGAGGATCTTCATTTTTCTAAGAGCACTAAGGCAATATAATAAAATGTAAAATTAAATCACAATCTTAAAACCATACCTAAAATATAAGTGAGAGTGCCTTTAAAAAATTTGGATGCTAGAAAGTCATAACACAGGCATTGGGGAAAATTTTGAATTTAATAAAATTTCCTGTAAGAAAAAAAAAAAACTAAATACTTGGCTCTGACATTTGAAGTCTCCATATAACTTCTTAAGTGAAACCAAACTTTTAAAATATAAAACTCAAAAGTACTTACTTCCACTTGGAATTAGGTCCCTTTCTGGGATGAATAGTTTATATCCATAGTGTTTTTCCAGCACATCTGGCAGTATTTCAAGAGCAAATTGCTCTTCTTCAGGGTTGTCACAGTCTAAAGTATCTTGGTCCACTTTTGTGTAAGAGAGATAGGCATCATATTCCTTGTTGTCTTAGATACAAAGAAAAACAAGAGGGTTGTATGTATGATTAGCAGGTTCTCTTTCAGGACTAAATATCTGTAATAATTAACAGGCTAGAATAAGCAGTATAATTAATAACCATCATTAACAATTAGAAAAGTCACATGCCATGCCATAAGAAACCTAGTACACTCCAACACAATCCAGTTATAGTCATGGGATATGAACTGAAATTGCTATGCAATAGGCAACATATACTTTTGACAGAATAACAGAGAATTATTTGTAACTTTTGGTGTGAATGATTAGCTCAGTGTGTTTGAATGAAGGACTATATAGACCAAAGTCATGAACCTTAACTCTTTCTGTGCCAGTTGGCTTGGCTCTGTTACTTGGTCACAGACTATACCTTGTTTGCACAAATATGTGTAAGAGATCCAAGAGAGGCTGGGCCCTAGAGTGTGGAAGATCGAAATAATCTAGCCTCACTCCTGGAGACTCTACTTGCAACACATGCCATACTTCCAGTTGGTTACTGTCGTCATCCTCATATACAAAATGCAGTTCATTACCAAATATTAGAGACAGCAGCTGGGTTTTATATAAGTGCACTGCCTGTTATTCTTGTTCAATCCATGGCCAACTAATTTGACACAAACTTCCAAAAGAAGCCTTTGTTTAAAAATATACATCCTTCCAATATTGCCAGATTAGGTTTTCCCTTCATCCATTTAGTCAGAGAGTTAACTGTGCTTTAAGAATGTATTTTTTCCTCCTTTGCTGTACTGGCTCAGAGCCAGTCTCCTCAAAGAGAAAATGTGTATGTGTATGTATGTGTATACACACACAGAGTTTTTCCCTGATTTTATTAATGAATACAGCCACTCAAAATATTAGTCCCACTGGTTTTAGAAGGGACACACTGGAAAAGTTGCAGTGGTTTTTAAAATTCCCTTGTTTATAGAAAAAATTTTAATGTGGTGAGTCTAGACTCATATGGAACTATTAGTATTTATTAAACCTAGTTACTTGCAAATAATTTTAAAAGACCAGAAAACATTTCAGATTTTGTTTCTAAAGCATAGAAATATTTTCCTTTAAAACAGACCTGATTAGATTATAGTTAAAACCTGACCAAAATATACTTTACAGAATGAAGCAGCCACTCATTTCCCTTATACTATTAATAATTTGGTTCTAACTGCTGAAAGAGGTATACATGATAGGCACATAAGGAGATATAAATATCCTATGGGTTCCAAGGTGGCTCAGTGGTAAAGAATTTGCCTGTCAGTGTAGGTGACTTGGGTTCAATCCCTGGGTTGGGAAGATCTCCTGGAGAGGGAAATGGCAACCCACTCCAGTATTCTTGCCTGGAGAATCCTATGGACAGAGGAGACTTGAGGGCTACAGTCCATGGGGTTGCAAAGTGTTGGACATGATTTAGAGACCAAACAATAACAACAAATAGCCTACGGTATGAAGCACACAGAACCCCTTTGACTATTGTAGTGATAACTGAGTCAGGATTATATTCTAATTCTAGTAAGATTCCAGGCTTCACTACCCCCACATGAAAGGAACTCTGGTTATTTATGTTAAGATGGTGCTTGAAGCCAGGAGGCTTCTCTGTAGCCTGTCCTCTAGCTAGAAAAGATTTGTGTGAACCTTGGTTGGGTTACTTGATTGCTTAGGAACACATGCACATGGAAGACTGTCCCAGTAGTTGAGATCACTTGGCTTACAAATGAGGCACATTTCACTGTTATGCATAAAACACCACTTGGAAGTGAGAATGTTCAGAAGCGATGCTAATGTAAGAAACTCCTGGTAATCCTAGCACCTCTGCCCCTGTTCCAATCAGGCTCAGGATGCACCTGCAGGCCCTTGACTTTCTCCAGCAATTAAAATTACTCACCTGGGACTGAGAGTTCCTGATGATACACAGCTGGAAGAATAAAATGGGCCAAAGGACAAACAGATCTATTTCTATGAGCAGAATGTATTTCATCTTTCTTGATAGAGGGTGTTGCTGCTTCAAACTCCATAATGTCAGACTAGACCCTAATTTCCTCTGACTTTGATAACTCTAACTCACAAACCTCTCGAAATTCAACTACTTATTAATTCATTCAACAATGTTTTTTGTTGGGCATCTACTATGAGCTAGCCATCCACAATGACTACCTGACATTTTTACCCACCTGGCCAGGACTTCTAGACTCTTGTCCTATTGCTTGTCCAGACTATGACTATTTGCCCTGCAACTATGCCTAATCTCCATACTCCTGGTCCTAGCCTTAGTTGCTTCACCTATACACTCATATAGGTGATGTTTTTGTTGTTGTTTAGTTGCTAAGCCATGTCCAATTCTTTTGAGATCCTATGGACTGTAGCCCACTAGGCTCATCTGTCCATGAGGTTTCCCGGGCAAGAATATTGGACTATATTGCCATTTCCTCCTCCCGGGGATCAAGACTTTTTTTTTTTTTTTTCAGAAAAATATTGCTATATCTCAAGTCAAGTTATGACAAAGAACATGGATGTCTTTGTGTTAACCCTCAACATGTCTGGATAACAAATTGTACATACCATTCTAGAAATACATCATTCTTTGGAAAATGTTTGCTCCTGGTTTCAGTTATGTCCCTTTAAGATGAACTAAAGGAGAAGAGCTTATGGTTACTGGCAAGAGCAGGAAGAGAGCTCTCAAAGCCACTATGTCAGATGTCCCAGAAGGCCTAGGATGCCAGCTAGTGAGCAAGCAGTGACACAGATGCCACAGTTTAAAAAATGCACTTCAGCTCTATGTAGACAGCCAAGAAAACCTCATGAATAGCCACAGCTGTTGCTCACAAAGAGGAGCAAGACAGATAAAGCAATATCAATGATATGATACGATGCAAATAAAGGTTAACAGCTAGTCCTAAAAATTGTTTTAAAACCGAATGGCCATTCAGCAACACCACTTTGTTATGAGAGGCTAATGAACCTTCCTCTTTACTAAATCATGCTGACTATGCTCAGCTGAGAAGCCAGAAAAGAGCACAATGCATTCATTATAAAGGAGAGGGCTGGCACAGTCATCACCATAGGTATGTTATTCCCAATGAAGAGAGAAGTTATGATGAAGGGAACCAAATTGTCTGTGGAAGAATTTTTCTGTTGTCACATTGTCCTTCCCATTTAAAATTTTCATTTTAATCCTATTCACCATCAAGAAGTGGTTCCTGTTTACAATGCAGTTCTTCTGGGCCTCTGCTAAACATAGTACTAAATCCTTTATCTTCTAAAGCACAGAGACTATGTAACTTTGTGGATTACTATGTTCCCAATGCTTATTATACTACCAGTGTGTGTATGTATAGGATTAATCCAGACGAAGAATATATTTAATAAGTAAGGAAATACATCATTCATGGTGCTTGGTACATAGTAGACACTTAGTAAGTATTTAATGACTGCATAATCCAAAGGTCAAACAAACTAAACAAGCATTGATGAATTGAAATGAAATTAATTATATCAAAGATGTTTAGGAAGTCAAAATAGATTTTATTTTATAAAAAATATGGCATTTTATAACGACTTTCAGGAAATGCTACTATGGATATGAATCAAAGAGAAAACATGAACAAAAAGTACATGGGTAAACCTATGGTGTGTCTTTGAGATGTCAAAATATTTAAATAAAGAAATGAAAAATTCAATAGGTTATCTAGCTGACATTTGGCATCATGAAACTGGATATAGCTAAAAGGCATTTAATATTCATTTATTCATCCTCACTGTATACCTGCTAACTTTTTAGTATTCCATTCAGCCAGTACAGAGATTGTGTATTTAAGGTCCAAGTTCCATGTAGGAATATAAACTATTTTAATTTTCCTTCCAGCTGAAAACCCTTGAAGTCCCCCACCATTGCATTTTTTCCCTAAAATAATTGGTTTGGAATCAATACACTCAATTCTATAACCAAAATGCTCTAGATTACTTGTCATCTTTGGTCACTTGGGCAATATTGAAGATATGGATGCAAAATGTCCTATGATATTAGCATAAATTTAATCTTACAAATATGTACTACAACTGATCCGTTAGTCTGGATTATTGGATATAGATGATGAAAGTAATTATTTCAGATGAACTTTATAAATTATATCACCTCTTACAGAAAGTTTTAACAAATTGCTTGTAATCATGACCTAAAGCAAATGAATCACAGTAGACTCCCTTTCATGTACTTTCATATAGACAATGTATCTTTAACACTCTTAATTGCCATTCCCATTTAGCCATTCATTGACACTTGGAAAACAGTGAAATTTTCCCAAATAGCATATTTCATCTCATTATTTTATGTATACAGGTTAAGGAGTCAGATTTTCCAGTATTATTGTATACAGAAACTGAAGGTAACTGACTACATTTTCATACATATTGTTGGAGCCTATGATCATGGTCACAACAGGCTCTAATTTCTCATTTTAAAGATTTATCTGAATAAGGGCCTGTGATAATTTTAAATAGGCTGCTACAATCATTAGGTGAAAATACTGCTTTGATAATAAGCATGCACATGTATTCATCAAACAGCATTTCTCTAATTTACTGCAAAAGTATAGAAGTCAATTAAAACATACTCATATCATTGTTCAGAGAAGGCAATGGCATTCCACTCCAGTACTCTTGCCTGGAAAATCCCATGGACAGAGGAGCCTGGTGGGCTGCGGTCCATGGGGTCCCTAAGAGTCGGACACGATTGAGCAACTTCACTTCCACTTTTCACTTTCATGCACTGGAGAAGGAACCGGCAACCCACTCCAGTGTTCTTGCCTGGAGAGTCCCAGGGACAAGGGAGCCTGGTGGGCTGCCGTCTATGGGTTCACACAGAGTCGGACATGACTGAAGTGACTTAGCAGCAGCAGCAGCAGCATATGATTGTTCACATAATAGTAACAATAAGACCAATATCAAAGATTCCTCAAAAATTTTGATGTTACCATCACCACTCTGCCCTTCTACTATCACTATAAAAATAAGACAAAATCAAACTCTTCTCCTTTGAAGATCTCAAAACAAAACAAAAGGTCTAACTTTCATTATTCTAGTACAATGAAAATTAAGATTTAAATTTGGCTTTTTAAAGTAATGACTTACAATTGGACTTCTTTTTTATCTTGGCTTACCTTGGGCATTCCATACACATATTTCCAAGGCTTACAGTAGTTTGCTGGTGAGGACTGTATGCATAAGGAGTGATATGTCATGATTTCTTATTAGTATTGGGAAGTATGGTAGTTTGTTCTCTTGAAAAATTAACTCATTTTTGAATGTTCAAAGAAACAGGCTCAGTACAATGTTTTGCTAATATCTTATTTACAAGATTTGCACAAGCCATGAATGGCAAACATAAGAAAACTATAAGCTACAATAAGAAATTTTTTTCCTTTGAAGTCAATTTTGAGAATTGTGTTACAAAATCACACAAAATATGTGGGTCTATATGTACTATTAGCTTTAAATAAAGTATCTCTATAGGTATTAATATGTTTATTGAATAATTTGGGTTTTCTTTGATGCCAGGAAGAGCTAAATATGATCTATACCTAAATTTGAATTTTCTGGAGAAGAAAATGAAATTGGTTCTTAATTTGTTTCTTAGTAAGGGAAAGAGCTTTGACAGCATTGGTTGATCTCCTGACCAACTAATATCTCCTTGTTAAACTAATTTTTTGAAATAATTTCAGTAAAGGAAACTATTTTAAAGAACACCATATATCCTTTTGGAGAAGGAAATGGCAACCCACTCCAGTATTCTTTGCCTGAAGAATCCTGGGGATGGAGGAGCCTGGTGGGCTGCTGTCTATGGGGTCACACAGAGTCGGACACGACTGACGCATCATAGCAGCAACAGCAGCATATATTCTTTACCCAGGTTCATCTATTGTTAGTATTTTATTACTTTTGCTCTCTTTCTTGACAGATTAAAAGCATTTTTCCTGAATTATTTGAGTGTAAATTGCATTAATGATAGCCTTTTAACTTTAAATTTTTCATCATGTATCTCCTAAGAATAGGGATATTCTCTTACATAATCACAAATTCATCCTTTTTAATTGAGCTTGAACAACAAAAGACAGCTTACCATCTGCAATTTCATCACCTCCAAAGTGCTGTCGGTAGAAGAGCATTAATTCAATACTGTAGCATTTGTAGATGACCACAAGCAGAACAAGGAGGAGGAAGATTGCTCCCAGGCCTCCTGCAAGCTCGATTTTGTAGATTAAATCTGGAACAAATAAAATAAACAGGAAAAGGTAATTAAATCATCAATACTAAGGAACTTCCCATATTTCTAGTGTCTAAAATGTACAGCCCATTCTGTTTTTCTTTACAAAAGATTCTTTTTTTTTTTTTTTTGAAATTCATTTTCTCTTTATTATCCAAATCCATAAGGAAAGGAAGAAGCTGTTCTTTCGTGGCACCTGCCTCCTTCTCTGTCTCATATATGGATTTGGTCAGTATATGAAATGAGTGAATGGGCCTTTATAAACACAGACACAGCTGCTATAGAGCCAAAACTATTTCTGTAAGACAGCAAAACAGCTAGCTGTCATTCAGTTTTCAAAAATTAATTCAACATTTTATTTTATTTTTTTTTCTTTTTTTTTTTTTAATTATTGTTTTAGCCATACATTGTTATGATATCACCATGGGTTTACATATGCTTCCCCTCCGGGTCCCCCCTCCCTCCTCCCTCCCCCCCGGGAAATCTCGCTGCACCAGTCCCGAGCATCAATCCTGGGCTGGCGATTGATTAGACACATGACAATTAACATGCTTCAATGCCCTTCTCCCATCTCATCCCACCCTTACCCTCATCCACAAAGTCCACAAGTCTATTCTATACATCTGCGTTCCTTTTGTTGTCTCCCATGTTGGGTTTTCATTACTGTCTTTCTAAATTCCATATATATGTGTTAATATACTGTATTGTTGTTTTTGCTTCTGGCTTACTTCACTCTGGATAATGACAAAAGATTCTTGATACGTGCAGTAAGTAGATATGTTCTTGATACATTTGTGTAAATCAGTTTTTATCAAGTTAACTCTTCTAAATATTTGATAAATTTTACTGTTGAAAGCGATAAGTCTATCTGAAAAAGAATAGTCTCTGGCACTTTGCTTTGAACACATCTATATCTCACATGTATACTTTTGGTTGAAGTGTATTTCAGGAAACTATTAGAGTTGCCTTTTACTGGGTTCATGTCCAATATTTTGTTGTTTCTGTGAAATTATCTTTTGGATTAGGAAGATTACCGTCGAATACTTCTTAGGCCACAGACCCTATTCTTCTACAGGAGAACATAATCATAAAATTATTCTCAGAATCAAATAAAATCTAATGAGCTTTCAGGATTTAACTATTTCATTTAACCTTGGTAGACCATAACCCAATAGAAGGTAGGCAGGGAAAATTAGCTTATCCATTTTCCCTACTTACCTGAATAAATGACTATAATTTATATGCAATATAATATGCCAAGCAGAGCTAAAAGAGCATGATAAATCCAGGCTAATCACTTGGCCTATTCAGCCAACACAAGGGTACTTGATGGCAGCTTTAGGTTGTTCCAGTGGGGCACCCCTAGAACTGTGACAGTTGGAAAATTTAAATCAATACATAATGGAAGGAGACTTAATATACCCCAGGCTCAGAGAATAGTAACTTACCTGTAGCTTAATTAGTGATATTAGGAAATCTAGGGTGTATCATCAAAAGAGGAGATAGTATCATGGAATTTAGAGAAAGGGGAAGTCAGAGAAGAATTTAAATTCAGCAATGTCTTCAGAAGAGAAGTACTGAATCCGAAAGACACCAGACCAGAGACATTTTCCACTTTGGCACAGGGAAATTCATTGGTCTCAACAGAATACAGGTAAACCTAGCTTATAATGAGCTAAATTCCCTTTAATCTAATCTCGTAATCGCCAAGTGACTCTCTTATTATTAATTCAGTTTACCATGTAACTACAAACTGAAAAGGGGAGGGGCATTTTGGTTTGTACATCAGTTGTTTGTGAGTTCCTTGGCATCAATCAGCCTCCCTGGATGCATCAATTCTGGCCAAAATCAACTTGATGACCATGACAGACTGCCATTCTTGAAGGTCTTTTGAGAAGAAGATCATCAATCATCCCTGATTCCCCGAGATTGTCCCTTATCTCTAAATAGGCTTATTGTTTAGGATAAATTAGGTTCAATGCAACAAGAAAAAAGATAAGTGTATATAATATATATTATTAGCAATGTATATTATAGATAAAATTTCCTACTAGTCTACTATCTATTCTCTAAGTAATCTGTTAGGGCAGGAATTATTGATCCAAATTCATCAATGAAGAATCTGACTCAGCAGTTTGTTCACTTACTCAAGGTCATATAGCTAAGAAGTGGACCTGAGAACAAATATTTTAATTTCAAATTTAAGGGTTTTTTTTTATTACACCAGTTTTGTAAGCTCCATCCTGGAAAATGACAGTGAAAAGCCTTCTCTTTGTTCCTCCATAGAATTATTGGTAATACTTCTCAAAAACATGTGACTTGCAGTGAACTTTGGCTCCTTCTGTCCTTTCCATTTGGAGGAAAGAAGCTAAACTACAATTGCCAGGCAGAATACTAGGACTCAGCAGATCTCAGTCAGGTTATTGGAGGGTAAGAATTCTGTAGCTATGCCAGAAAGAAACGAGGAGCTCCTTTGGTTCAGTTCAGTTCAATCACTCAGTTGCGTCCGACTCTTTGTGACCCCATGGACCATAGCACACCAGGCCTCCCTGTCCATCACCAACTCCCGGAGTCTACTCAAACTCATCTCCAATGAGTCGGTGACGCCATCCAACCATCTCATCCTCTGTCGTCCCCTTCTCCTCCAGCCTTCAATCTTCCCCAGCATCAGGTTCTTTCCAAATGAGTCAGCTCTTCGCATCAGGTGGCCAAAGTATTGCAGTTTCAGCTTCAGAATCAGTCCTTCCAATGAACACCCAGGACTGATCTCCTTTAGGATGGACTGGCTGGATCTCCGTGAAGTCCAAGGGCCTCTCAAGAGTCTTCTGCAACACCACATTTCAAAAGCATCAGTTCTTCGGTGCTCAGCTTTCTTTATAGTCCAACTCTCACCATCCATACATGACTACTGGAGAAACCATATCCTTGACTAGATGGACCTTTGTTGGCAAACTGATGTATCTGGTTTTTAATATTGCTGTCTAGGTTGGTCACAACTTTCCTTCCAAGGAGTAAGCGTCTTTTAAATTTCATGGCTGCAATTTCCCCATCTGCAGTGATTTTGGAGCTCTCCAAAATAAAGCCAGCCACTGTTTCCACTGTTTCCCCATCTATCTGCCATGAAGTGATGGGACCGGATGCCATGATCTTAGTTTTCTGAGTGTTGAGCTTTAAGCCCACTTTCTCACTCTGCTCTTTCACTTTCATCAAGAGGCTCTTTAGTTCTTGTTCACTTTCTGCCATAAAGGTGGTGTCATCTGCATATCTGAGGTTATTGATATTTCTCCCAGCAATCTTGATTCCAGGTTGTGCTTCATCCAGTCCAGTGTTTCTCAGGATGTACTCTGCATATAAGTTAAATAAGCAGAGTGACAATATACAGCCTTGACGTACTCCTTTTCCTATTTGGAACCAGTCCGTTGTCCCATGTCCAGTTCTAACTGCTGCTTCCTGACCTGCATACAGATTCCTCAGGAGGCAGGTCAGGTGGTCTGGTATTCCCATCTCTTTCAGAAGTTTCCACAGTTTATTGTTATCCACACAGTCAAAGGCTTTGCCATAGTCAATACAGCAGAAATAGATGTTTTTCTGGAACTCTCTTGCTGTTTTGATGATCCAGAGGTTGTTGGCAATTTGATCTCTGGTTCCTCTGCCTTTTCTAAATCCAGCTTGAATATCTGGAAGTTCACAGTTCACATACTGTTCCTTGGAGTCCAACATATGAGAAAAGGTTTTAGGTTTCATGGGGAGATAGAGAATTTGGTATTTTAAAGGACGTGGAGTAAGAGAGGAGATGGTAGTGGCAGAGACAGCATAGCCAGTCAGGGGAGTCACTAACAAGGAATGTAAGAAATATGATGTTATACTTTTTGAGTAGGAAGAGGGGAAGGATGGAGGAAAAAAAGGCAGTGAAGCTGCTTTGAGAGACAAAATATGTTAATAAGGAGAATTATGAGGGGCCTCATATGAGCAGGGACAGGAAACTGAAATCTATCTCTATCCTGCCTTCTGTAAGAGGTGGTCATTTGGAAAATTAAGTCACAAAACTTCAGATAAAAAACAATCCTATGTCTTATTAGCTCTACCTCCTGCGTTCCCTATAGAAAGTGACTCCCTAGGAACCACTGCCTGCCTCTATGTGGGTGGCAAGGCAAGCTAGCTTATGAGATCTCTGTGGGGCTGCAATATCATAATCTTCACTTGTTTTCTTAGCATGTTACATCAATTATGCATTTTTAATAGCTAGTGTTAAATTGAAAGAGCAATATGATTTTCTTTGGTTTACTCTGAAAACTGAATTCTCTTCGATCTTAGATTATTGATTGTCTTGATTCAACATGTTTTTCCTGTTGCAAATTGTTCATTTAATGTTGTAATTTTTTATGAACTCTGTCTCTCTCCCTCAGTGTCTCTCTGGTCAGAACAGCTTTGAACTGTTTTCAAAGTCATTTAATGGGATTTTTTAAAGCAATTTCTGTGTTATTTACAGAGTAGAGTTGCTATTAGGTAGATGGAAAACTTCAGCAGCAGGAACAATTTGTGCTCCCAAGTAGTAGACATATTTTTCAGCAGTAAACTTATGGAAGAAAGCTGTGGGTGAAAAGTACCTTTGTAGTTTTGGGGTCCATTTTATAAAAATGTCTTTGAAAAATATTACCTAATGATGGCTTTTTTTACATTGAAAACTGTGGACCTAGATCCTGAGATTCAGCCAGTGTTCTTTGATTCAGCCCAGGCAGTCACATTAAAAGGGAAGCATGTATCCTGTAATCAGAGGGCAGAATTGCCATCAACCAGATGACACTTTTGGCTTTTCTTTTGTCTTCTGTTTTCAACTGCCATTTTCCATCTCAGCAGGATCTATACTTCCAGAGACATTTCCTGACTAAGAAGGTGAAAGTCATTTTATTTGAATTGTGTCATGTATACTCATCACAAGGATAGAGATAGCCAGAACAGGAAATATTTACATGACTAACTTTTTCTAAGCACCCAAAGTACAAGTGTAGTTCTTTGTAACCTTCTTAGTTTGAACCCAACCACTTCTTCTTTGAACATGAAGACCAGACAACATAAGATGGGACTAACAGCAGTTGAATTCAAGGGGCTGGAAATGTTCTGAGCTTGCTCATAATTTTGGAAGCAGGTTAGGAGATCCCACCTGAGGGTTTCCTATACAGGTTGGGGATTCAGGGTAAGGCAGTAGCACTATGAATGAAGAGAAAGAGGGATTCCTTGATTTGTGTCTGTTGTAAAGGGAGTATACCCAGAGAAAATACAATCATCAGAATTTCCCTAGCACTAAGTTCAGAATCTTGGTTCACCAAAACAAAAATTAGAATGAATTTCTTACTAAAATGTTCTTTATTCTTACTGGCAAACAGTCTATCAGAGAGTGAGGAAGTGGTAGGTTAGTAAATGCAGGTAGAAGATGCATACATAGGTAAGGGGCATCTTGCTTTGAGAAAGGCTGACATTGTTAACTGCATATATTAGACACAAGTTGTTACTTTACAAAAGGCCTTGTCCCTTTGTGAAAGGATTTATGAAATGTTTCTTCTCTATAATGATCACTTAGGGCATTTTAGATGTTTGATTATATCATCAGGAAGTTATTTTTCCATAAAAGGAGCCATACTCATATTCCAGATGGAAACACTGTGGCTACTAATGCCAGGCTATGTTGTGATAAAGCCTGAAAGGTTCAACTTTAAAGGAAATAACTGAAATTTTGCAAGATGAACTAGAGTTCAGTCTGATTTAATATGCTGGGTCAGGACCATAGGGTTTCTTGTTCATTTCTGAACCTCTACCATACTGATGAGAGCTCCCAAGTAAAATGGAATACGGAAGATGAACTGCATCCTTTTGTAAAGCACAGTGAAAAAATTCAACTGCTACTTAAAATAGAGAGTACAAACTGGTATACCATGGGCCAGAATAAAAGGTATTTTGGTCTATATGTTTCCCCAAGAGTCGATACTAATACTTAAATATCAAAATATTGTATATTCAGTCTTTCGACTTCACTTGAAATTTTTGAAGCTCTCATATCCTTAGGTTCACTTTTCAGCAAGCATGGCAGTAATCTTCTATGAAAGAGTAATGACTGCCCTTTAAAGTCCAGCAGTTTTCTGTAACCTGTGTTTAATATCCAGCCTTCCTTTTCTTTTAATTGCCATGTCTACCTGGCTAATGAAGTCTTTGTGTTTTTATCCGCCAATCTGGCAATTTAAGGTTTTGAAAAGAGAAATGCATTCAGATAACCCAGAATAGATGCCAGTCAAGACCAGATCTCAAGGAAATCCTCTCTTTACCAGTCCTTGTCATCCATCCTCCACCTAACTGCTCTGGTCATCTAGGAGGACAATTTTCACCCAACAAATGCCTTTGAGCACTTACTATATTCTACGTGCTTGGAATACAGCAATAAGTAAGGCAGGGAAAAGTCCCTGTTTTTATGAAGTTTACATTCTAATGTGTGTGTCGGGTGTTAGGGGAGACAAGTAGAAAACAAATATGGAATATGATATCAGATAGTAGTAAATAAAGTAAACAGAAATAGAGCCAAATGAGAGGGAAAAGAATGTGATGGGTAGTCCATCAGTGGATGAATAGATTTAGAAAATTTGGCATATGTACACAACAGAATAGGCTTCCCCAAGTGGCTCAGATACTAAAGAATTCACCTGCAATGTGGGAGACCTGTGTTCGCTCTCTGAGTTGGGAAGAACCCCTGGAGGAGGGCATGGCAACCCATTCCAGTATTCTTGTCTGGAGAATCCACATGAACAGAGGAGCCTGGCAGGCTATAGTTCTTGGGGTTGCAAAGAGTCAAACATGACTGAGTGACTAAGCACAGCACACAACAGAATATTATTCAGCCTTAATAAAGAAAGATATTCTTGTCATTTGTCACGACATGGATGAACCTTGAGGGCATTATGGTAAGTGAAATAAGGCAGACAGAGAAAGCTAAATATAGTGTATGATATCACTTATATGTGGAATTTTTTTTAAGTTGAAGTCATAGAAACAGAAAAGAGAAAAATGATTATCAGGGGATGGAGGGTAGGGGAGAAAATAGGGGTAGATTAGTAAAAGGGTACAGATTTGGGGTAGAATATGGTTGGAGGAGCTAATGTATAAAATGGTGACAATAGTGGATAACACTGGATTGTATCATTGAAATTTGCCAGGAAGATAGAAATTAAATGTTCTCATACACACAGAAGTAAAAGGTAGATGTTTGAGGTGACTGTTAATTAACTCAATGAGGGGAGTCATTTCACAACTTACAAATCATCATGTTGTACACTTAAAATATCTTACAATTTTGTTTGTCAGCTTTACCTGATGGCTCAGATGGTAAAGAACCTGTCTGCAATGCAAGAGACCTGGGTTCGATCCCAGGGTTGGGAAGATCCCCTGGAAAAGGGAATGGCTACCCACTCCAGTATTCTTGCCTGGATAATTCCATGGACAGAGGAGCTTGGTGGGCTACCATACATGGGGTCACAAAGAGTCGGACATGACTGAGTGACTAACACTTTCACTTTTTTAATTCAATAAAGCTAAAAGAATGTTATAAAGAAAGAGATTGGGTAGTACTATCTTATAAAGACTGGCCAGGGAAAGGCCTATTGAGTAGGTAATATTTAAACAGAGACCTGTTAGAAAAGAGGGATTGAGTCATAGGAACTGCTGGGGAAAGTGTTCCAGGTAGAGGAAGTAGCAAGCACAAAGATCAGGAACGAGGACCATGCTTGGTGAGCATGAGAAATAGAAAGGAGGCTAGTGTATGCAAAGTTTAGGGCATATTGTGGCAGAAAATGAGATCAGAAATGTCTTGGAGGACATGGCAAAGACTTGGGGTTTCATTCTAAGTGTAACGGTGTGGTGGTGGTGTGGTTAGTTGCTATGTCAGGTCCAACTCTTGTGATACTATGGACTGTGGCCTGCCAGGCTCCTCTTTCCTTAGGATTTCCTAGGCAAGAATACTGGAGTGGGTAGCCACCCCCTTCTCCAGGGGATCTTCCAGACCCATGGATCAAACCCACATCTCCTGCACTGCAGGCAGATTCTTTATTGACTGAGTCAACATGGAACTGAAGGTTCTGTAACTGGATGGTTCTGACCAGAGGAATGATATGATCTGACCTGAGTATTTAAAGATAAGTCCAGATGCTGTGTTGAGATTAGACTGCATGGGAACAGGGGGCAAGCAGGGAGACAAGTTAGGGGGAAAATGCAGTGAGCCAGGTAATTGATGCTGGTGGCTCAGACTCAGATGGTAACAATAAAGTTGAGGAAAGTGCTCAGTGTTGTAAAGGCATAGCCATCAAATTTCCTGCTAGACTAGATAGAGCGTGAGTAGAGAAAAGAAAAAGTCAAGAATGACTCCAAGGATATTTGGCCTGAGCAACTGGAAGGATGGTGATGGAGATGGAGAAGGCAACTGGAGGATCAAGTTTATAGGGAGGAAAACCCAGGAATCCTGTGTGGGACAAGTGAAGCTTGATATGCCTACTAGATATGTTTACTAGTGGAGTTTTTGAATTGTTGTGGAATAGGCGAGAAGTCCAAGCTAAAGACATAAATTTGGGAGATGGTAGCAAATAAATCATGAGCAAAACTGAGGTGGAGATGGAATGAAATCATCTAGGGACTGAGAAGAGGGGACCTGAAGCCTGGGAACTCTAATGTTTAGAAAGATGAGAATTAATATTCTCAGTTATTCATGATTTAGACACATTTCCTTGTAGAAGTCATGAGAGGCAGCAGTTTTACAGTGTACCTTGGTTTCTAGAGTCAGATTATTAGAAGTGAAGGGCTGCTAGTGGTTACTTTACTTATCAAAGGAAAATGGATTTATTTTAAAACTCAAAACTATTTCTATCTCTACTGACTGACTATATGATAAGACCTCCCTCATTATTTTTCCTCTAAGCACATTTTTAACTATAACACTTTATATATTTTGTGTAATATTTTGTTTCATGAGTAAGGTTTGTCTTTCTTTGTACCCCCACTGCCCTGCAGACTATAAACCCCATGCAGAATTGAGGATGTCTATTTCCTAATACCTAACACAATGCTTGCTATACATGTTCCTCAATAATAAAAGAGAATATTATTCTTTCATTAACCAGAATGGGTTCTAAGTGCCTATTAGTGGTGAGACATTGCCCAAGTTACTGAGAATACTTAGGTGCAGTCGAGTCTGGCTTGGAGGATCTCTAAGCCTAAAATGAGACTGAGATGGACAGGAACAAAACTATCCTTGCAACAAGGTTATCTGGATATGATCAATGTCTGCCTTTCATGTAGGTGGACAAGTGGTCGCTAAGTGCATACAAGTTCCATTTAACAACACTTTGAGCATGATATACTTCATATCATATCACTGTTATTTGAACTTCAAAGTGACTCTGCAAGGTAGGTATTATTATCCCTATTTTATAGATGAGGAAACTAAGGTTTAGGCTATCTAATCAGACAAATTAGTCTTACTAAGGCAGGCAGCTAAGTCAGTGGCTGCACTGGGATCTCCTGAAGCAGGGTCTCCACATTTCACTGTCCATGTTAGACTCCTCTATACTTAAATACTCCATTATTTTAAAACAAAATCATGTCCAGCAGAGTAAGAAATGGTGCTAGTGAGATAAAAGCATTATTCTCAGACTAATGACATTTCCCTGCTTCTCCTAGAGCTGCTGGGCAAGGTCAAGTATTAGAGCTGGTGGGAAAACAGAAATTCCATTTGGCTACAAGGTGCAACTAGTGACCTTGCTGATTGAATCTGTTCTATTGCTCTATAGCCTAGACGAAACGAACACTGATTGAGAACATTTGTTCAGTTACATTTACAAAACCTTTGCCAGATGCACACATACAAATTGTATTTAGTCTTTTGCAGTAATCAGGAGTCGTGGCAGGGTAAGAGCCAATCTCGGAAGCTGCTCCAGCTGCCGGAATTGTTATTCCTATGTCTACTTTTCTCCCTTTTATTTGTAAATTTATAGCTTCTTTGCCCATTATATGCAATTTCCACCCCATATGGAATCATCTCTGGAGAGTGATCTACGTAAAGGCCAAACTAAAAAATATGCACCTGCTGAAGGCCTTGAACACCAGGTCATATCGTGAAATTTTGTTCATAATCTTCATTATAACAAAGGTAAAATATTATATGGTACTACTCCTTATTTCTATTTCTATTCTAATCAGAGAATTTAAAAAGTGACTGTTTCTTATCCAATAGTAAAACCGCTAGTATTTCATTTAAGCAATATAAGATGACAGTGAACTATAGAGAAAATTTTAAATATCAATGCCCATCAAATTTTATGTAATACTTAAAACCAAGGTATTTTTCATCTTACTGGATTTTTAAAAATTTTTATTTATTTTAATTGGAGGAAAATCACTTTACATATTGTGTTGCTTTTTATACATCAGTATGATTTGGCCATAGGTATACATTTATTTCCCCCATCCTGAACCCACCTCCTGCCTCCCTCCCCACCCCATCCCTCCAGGTTGTCACAGAGTCCCTCTTACACTGTTGGTGGGAATGGAAACTAATACAACTACTGTGGAGAACACTATGTAGATTCCTTTAAAAAATAGGAATAAAACTACCATATGGCCCAGCAATCTCACTGGATTTAACACAATTTAACAATATTTCATGTCATCTGTCTATTTTCTAATGGTATGAAAGATCATAGGCATTTTATGCTAACATGCACTGCAAGAGAGAGATTTTTCCTTAAAAAATAAAAAATAATTAGTAGAAATTTATACTAGGTAATAAAATCAGGCCAGGAAGCATACCTAACTTCAATAGTTACTACATAGCTAAACAAACTATAGTAACAGTTATAAAAATAAATACCCTTTTTACGCAGCAGAACACTGGCATGTTTTCGTCCATTTCGGTTTTCCACATGGCAGGTATAATTCGCCAGGTCAGCCTCCACCACTGAATCAAAGATGAGTGCCAACTCAACTTCTTTTTCTCCAAGATGCTCTTTGAGGAGCCTGAAATAAAGGAAGGTACTCTTGGCTAATGTGGTTTGATTTGGGGAGAGCCCAGTCATGCAAAGACTGAAGATAGTTATGTAGCTCACTAAGGTCGTCAGTAGGCTGATGGGTATATGTGCAGAAACTTCAAAAAGAAAACACAAAAAGTGACTTTTAATGTGAAGATCATATGAGAAAGGAAAAAAGTGAGGAATTTACTCAGCAAAAAGAAATATTAACATGCCACTAGGCTTTGATAAATGAAACCAGTATGATTCGTGCAGCAAACAGGAGGAGACATTGGGCTCCATATTCTAAGCTGAGCTTATGAAAACAAACTGGATTTTTGCATCACGACATGAAGGGGAAAAGTCTGTAGAAATGTAGGGTTTGTGTTAGAGTTTTGACAGTTAAAAACGGGGGCCTTGAAAGGGATTGCTTTATGGGAAATAAACTAAGGGTGGTTAGTGACATTCGATCCCCAAATATCAATAAGAAGCCTGTTCTCTACTTTATCCTGCCTTTTGTCCAATGCAGGAATATACCCCTAATCCTCTAATGTACTACTATGGCCCTGCTTCCCCCATCCCTCCCCATGACATTGCTCGCCATTTTCCTTTCTCCTTTGCTCTGCACCCTCCCACCCCCACAAGAAAAACTGCCTTATGTGTATTTTTTCATAGTCCTGCCTTTTGCTTTCTCAAGTGAGGTTGCGGGTCTTGAATGGCCAGTAACAGTTGTTCTTCACAGAGGAGCTGAGTTGCCAGGAAACTTGCCTGAGGGGTGTGTCTCTTGTTTCTTTGGAGAGCTATATTCTCACCAGTGGCCAGCTGCCTCCTGGGTGAGGTGAAAGTGGGTACCCGGCTGACTTTTACTTTCTATCTCCTGCTTTTGACCAAAGAAAGAGCAAATTGTGAGTCTAAATAGTGGAAAGCCTGCCATTAAGGTCTGGGGTGAGGTTGTTAAATATATGAATTTGCAAGAGGGAAATTCTCATCTCCTTTTTGGATACCTGGTTATGAAGGCAGTGAAGAACATTCTGATTTACTGGAATTTAGCATAAAGTTGGAAAAGTCAACTGTACTCAGAGAAAACTGGGTTATAAATATGAGCCTCCCACTTACAAGCTCAAACTGGATTCTTACAAAGTAATTAACTCAATGGCACCTTAATATAACTCATTTTTAAGTTGGGAAAAATACCTACCCTCCTTAACTTTGTTGTGGGGATAAAATGGTTTAAAGTGATTTCAAGATTAAATAGCAGATGCAAGTGCAAATGAATGTCATTAAACACCAACATTTCATTATCCAAAAGGAAACTTTAAATTTTGGTTCCTCCAAATGCATTTGGATTTATACATGTTGATACTTAAATTTGGCTTGGATTAATCTCTTCTGGATCCCCTCTGAGGGAAGGGAAGGCTTAAAGTTGGGTTGGTGGAAGGGAGTTCTTGGGATCTGAGATTCCCCCATACTGAAATCCTAAACACAGATTATATCCCCAATACACGTTTTTAAAATTAACCCTATTTCTGTTACCTTCCAATAATACACATATCAGAGAGTTTATAATACTGGCATTTATAACTTGAGTAAATCTCCTTAGTATAAGAATTTTCTTAATCGTATTTTGCTGGTAGTCTATTAATTTTTTTCTTCCTGGCTAAACTTGCAGTTCTCCTCTCTTTCGCCTATCCCAACATAAACCTAAACAAAGAAAAATGGGAATTTACTGTCTTCACAGTTTATGCTGAATTTTCCTCTATTTTCTCCCTGCTATGTGCAAATCACACTATATGCAATTTTTTAGTTCTGTGTGACCTGCTATGGAATAGTGCCCTTTAATGCCAGAAGCTGCTTAAGCACCACAAATTAAATTTGATTTAAAGCTTCACGTGTAGGGCAGCCACAGCCTTTGCCAGGCATGAGGCAGAAAGCTGATCCTGTCCCTCCAGACCAAGCCTTTCCCTCTTCATTTCTAATGCAGTTTCCAAAAACAGCTCTTCACAGGCTGCAGAAAGAATCTGGAGAGGGGATTTGAAAAATGATCCTTCATCCATCTATTAATATATATGAGGTGTCTTAATTATCAGCTCTTGAAAATATAGAGGGGACTTGCTTTTTTGGAATTAAAGAGCAAGTTGGTGTTTACGTCTATAAATCACTCTGCAGAGCCGTCACAATTTCCTAACAAATATTGATATATAACAATCTATCAATGATTCTTTGTCATTCCCCTAAGTGCCTAGCTCTGGGATAGATAGTGGTATTAGAGAAATGTAAGCATTAAAAGGCCAGGTCCCTGCTCCCAGTAAGCATTAACATTTAAACAAGGGGACATAATCTACATAGCTGAAAACATTATAGGAGGAATTAGGTAAAACAGAGTGGTATTGTCATGCTTACAATGGAATTTCGAAAGAAACACAACAACAGACTATTATTTACTAAAGTATCTGGAGATGGCTTGAGAAGACTCTGCATAAACAAAAGGAAGTAGGAAGCATCTTATAGGAGAGAAGACAGAAACAACTTTTTGGAGAATGTTTGACACTGAAGTGACTGATTTTGGAATGGGGGATACAAATGAGGGAATCTTGGGATATACTTCAAATAACTTCAGAAGTATCTCAAGGATTAATATTGAAGGTAAGTTATAGGCAACAGTGAATACTGGCAAAATAAAAAATACTAAATTCAGGTGACAGAAATCACTACTTTTAAAAGTTTTATTGTTAAGACTTATTATTTAAAAAGTCATGTTAAAAAAGTTTGTAAGTTGTCACTCTCACCCTTACAACAAGAAAAAAAAGGAACAAAATGAAAGCCAACAGTTCTTCTTAGATCCATCAGAGAATTGAGGTCACAGGGCAAACTCCTGCTCTGTGAATTTGAGATAGTGAGGCAAATACTGAGAATCACAGTGCATTGGGAGCAGAAACCCAGGAGCAGGAACTAATATGAATTAAAAACAATTAATTGATGAGTCACTGTAGAGCTAGTATGGACTAGCTTGAAAGTTAAAAAAAAGTCCATGAGATCTAATCTTAGGGGTGCCTCATACTTTCATGAGCTTTGCTTCCAAGAGCCTGTCCAGGGTTTCAGGGTGAAGATCAGAGACAAGTTCCTTTAGGCTTTGGGCAAGGGAGAGGGGAAAGGCAACTATCTTGAAATGAGCCTAGAGCACTCTTTCTTCTTAACAAACACATGCCCTCAAGGGGAACTTCTTTAGCAAAGCCTAAATTACTCGAGTTTTACCGAAACTGGAGGAAAGAGAAATATCTAACTCCAGCCTCCTCAAGCCTTCCTGTTTCATCTGAGAAAAGGAGGAAAGCTGAGAAACACTTGTAAAGGTCAGAGCCTGGAGGCAGAGGCTGATGGAAAGACTAAGACTTTATCACAGTGTTTCAGTGTATTTACCACCATACCAGTCAGGGGCTTTCAGATGAAAGAATGGCCAAGCTCAGACCCTGTTTCAGAAGCAGTGTCTAGGATAACTGGAAGAAACAGTGCAGATGTAAACAAGTACATTATAGGAAATTTTAACCTTTTATACCTACAACTACAGAAAACAGTAAACACAGCTTAACTCCTAGCCACATAAACATAAAATCTTACCCTAAAGACATGTTTACTTCAGTTCCTTTTACCTGGTATGTTACATCTCATTTTCAAACAAAAAATAAGACATGTTAAAAAGAAAAGTTTTGAAAAGAAAATACAACCATCAGAACCATACTCATATATGGCAGAGAATGATCAGAATGAGAATATAAAATAACCATGATTAATAAGTTAAAGTCTCAAATGGAAAAGTGAACAATATAAACAATAGATTGGCAATATAACCTGAGAAATGGAAATTCTAAGAAAGAATCAAAAGGAAATACTAGAAAATAAGACACTGTAATAGGAATAAACAATGTCTTTCATGGGCTGTTAATACACTGGATGTGGCCAAAGAAAGAATAAGTGATCTTGAAGACAGTCAACAGAAATCTCCTAAACTGAAATGCAAAGAGAAGAGAACATGGCAAAAAAGGATAAAAACATTGAACACCTGAGGTATAACTATAAAAGGAGTAACATAATCTATGTTACCAAAATACAAAACACCAAAAAACGAAAGAGAAAGGAACAATAGAAATATTTGAAGTAATAGTAACTGAGAATTTTCCAAAGATACCAGAACATAGATGCAGGAAGTTCAGAGAATACCAAGCAGAGTAAATATTTTAAAAGCTACATCTTGTTGGGTCATATTCTAACTGTAAAAAGTGGGAATAAATGAGGGAAAAATCTTGAAAGGATTCAGAGGGGGAAAATATTTACCTATAGAGGAATAAGAATAAGAAACACATTATACTTCTCTTTAGAAACTGTATAAGCAAGAAGAGAGTGGAGTGGAATATTGAAAGTGTTGAAAGAAATTTACAACCAACCTAGAATATTATATCCATTTTTCCTTCAAATGTGAAGGAGAAATAAAGACTTTTTCAGACAAATAAAAAATGAGGGAATTTGTTGCCAGTAGACCTGCATTGTAAAAAATGTTAAAAGAAATTCTTAAGAGAAAATGAAAATTATACAGGTCAAATTTGGATCTTCATAATGAAAGGAAGAGATAGACAGGAGTAAATAAAGGTAAAATGTCCTATATTTCCTATTCATAATTAATCTAACAGGTAACAGCTTATTTAAAGTAATAATAGCAATAAAAGCAGTTGTACAAAGTTTGAGGATTTGATACACAGCACGGTGACTATACTCAATAACATGATACTGTATGCTTGAATGTTGCTGAGATTACTATTTTTTAATTTATTTATTTTCATTGCAGGCTAATTACTTTACAATATTGTACTGTCTTTTGCCATACATTCACAGGAATCAGCCATGGGTGTACATGTGTTCCCCATCCTGATCCTCCTTCCCACTTCCCTCCCCATCCCATCCCTCTGGGTCATCCCAGTGCAACAACCCTGAGCATCCTGTCTCATGCATAGAACCTAGACTGGAGATGTGTTTCACATATGATAATATACATGTTTCAATGCTATTCTCTCAAATCATCCCACCCTCCCCTTCTCCCACAGAGTCCAAAAGAATGTTCTTTACATCTGTGCTCCATTGCTGTCTCACATATAGGGTTATCATTACCATCTTTCTAAATTCCATATGTATGCATTAGTATACTGTATTGGTGTTTTTCTTTCTGACTTACTTCACTCTGTATAATAGGCTCCAGTTTGATCTATCTAATTAGAATTGATTCAAATGTATTCTTTTTAATGGCTGAGTAATATTCCATTGTGTATATGCACCACGGCTTCCTTATCCATTCATCTGCTGATGGACACCTATGTTGCTTCCATGTCCTGGCTATTGTAAACAGTGCTGTGATGAACATTGGGGTACATGTGTCTCTTTCAATTCTGGTTTCCTCTGTGTGTATGCCCAGCAGTGGGATTGCTGGGTCATACGGCAGTTCTATTTCCAGTTTTTTAAGGAATCTCCACACTGTTCTCCATAGTGGCTGTACTAGTTTGCATTCCCACCAACAGTGTAAGAGGGTTCCCTTTTCTCCACACCCTCTCCAGCACTTGTTGTTTGTAGACTTTTTGATAGCAGCCATTCTGACTGGCGTGAGATGGTACTTCATTGCGGTTTTGATTTTTATTTCTCTGATAATGAGTGATGTTGAGCATCTTTCCATATGTTTGTTAGCCATCTGTATGTCTTCTTTGGAGAATGGCCTGCTTTTTGATTGGGTCATTTATTTTTCTGTAATTGAGCTGCAAGAGCGGCTTGTATATTTCTGAGATTAATTCTTTGTCAATTGTTTCATTTGCTATTATTTTCTCCCATTCTGAAGGCTGTCTTTTCACCTCGCTTATAGTTTCCTTCATTATGCAAAAGTTTTTAAGTTTAATTAGGTCCCATTTGTTTATTTTTGCTTTTATTTCCATTATTCTGGGAGATGGGTCATTGAGGGTCCTGCTGTGATTTATGTCAGAGAGTGTTTTGCCTATGTTTTCCTCTAGGAGTTTTATAGTCTCTGGTCTTACATTTAGATCTTTAATCCATTTTGAGTTTATTTTTGTGGATGGTGTTAGAAAGTGTTCGTTTCATTCTTTTACAAGTGTTTGACCAATTTTCCCAGCACTACTTGTTAAAGAGATTGTCTTTTCTCCATTGTATATTCTTGCAACCTTTGTCAATGATTACGTGTCCATAGGTGCGTAGATTGATCTCTGGGCTTTCTATTTTGTTCCACTGATCTGTTTCTGTCTTTGTGCCAATATCACACTGTCTTGATGAATGTAGCTTTGTAGTGTAGTCTGAAGTGATGCAAGCTTATCCCTCCAGTTCTATCCTTCTTTCTCAAGATTGCTTTGGCTGTTCAAGTTTTTTTTTTTTTTATTTCAATACAAATTGTGAAATTATTTGTTCTAATTCTGTGAAAAATACCATTGGTAACTTGATAAGGATTGCATTGAATCTATATTTTATTTTGGGTAGTATACTCATTTTCACTATATTGATTTTCTAGTCCCTGAACATGGTATATTTCTCTATCTATTTGTGTCCTCTTTGATTTCCTCCTTCAGTGTTTTATAGTTTTCTATGTATAGCGCTCCATCCATAGTTCATCAGGCACTCTATTAGATCTAGTCCCTTAAAACTATTTCTCACTTCCACTGTATAGTCATAAGGGATTTTATTTAGGTCATACCTGAATAGTCTAGTGGTTTTCTCCACTTTCTTCAATTTCAGCCTGAATTTGGCAATAAGGAGTTCATGATCTGAGTCACAGCTCCCAGTCTTGTTTTTGCTGACTGTATAGAGCTTCTCCATCCATGGCTGCAAAAATTCTCAAAGCCAGACTTCAGCAATACATGAACCATAAACTTCTAGATGTTCAATCTGGTAATTGGATCAATGAAAAAGCAAGAGAGTTCCAGAAAAACATCTATTTCTGTTTTATTGACTATGTCAAAGCCTTTCACTGTGTGGATCACAATAAACCGTGGAAAATTCTTAAAGAGATGGAAATACCAGACCACCTGACCTGCCTCCTGAGAAATCTGTATGCAGATCAGGAAGCAACAGTTAGAAATGGACATGGAACAACAGAATGTTTCCAAATACAAAAAGGAATACGTCAAGGCTGTATATTGTCATCCTGCTTATTTAACTTATATGTAGGGTATATCATGAGAAACACTGGGCTGGAAGAAGCACAAGCTGGAATCAAGATTGCTGGGAGAAGTATCAATAACCTTAGATATGCATATGAAAACACCCTTATGGCAGGAAGTGAAGAAGAACTAAAGAGCCTCTTGATGAAAGTGAAAGAGGAGAATGAAAAAGTTGACTTAAAACTCAGCATTCAGAAAACTAAGATCATGGAATCTGGTCCTATCACTTCATGGCAAATAGATAGGGAAACAGTGGAAACAATGGCTGACTTTAATATTCTGGTCTCCAAAATCACTGCAGATGGTGATTGCAGCCATGAAATTAAAAGATGCTTACTCCTTGAAAGGAAAGTTATGACCAACCTAGACAGCACATTAAAAGGCAGAAATATTACTTTGTCAACAAAGGTCTGTCTAGTCAAGGCTATGGTTTTTCCAGTAGTCATGTATGGATGTGAGAGTTGGACTATAAAGCTGAGCACCAAAGAACTGATGCTTTTGAACTGTGGTGTTGGAGAAGACTCTTGAGAGTCCCTTCAACTGCAAGGAGATCCAACCAGTCCATCCTAAAGGAGGTCAGTCCTGGGTGTTCATTGGAAGGACTGATGTTGAAGCTGAAACTCCAATACTTTGGCCACCTGATACGAAGAGCTGACTCATTTGAAAAGACCCTGATGCTGGGAAAGATTGAAGGCAGAAGTACAAGCGGACAACAGAGGATGAGATTGTTGAATGGCATCATCGACTCAATGGACATGTGTTTGGGTGGACTCTGGGAGTTGGTGATGGGTAGGGAGGCCTGGCATGCTGTGGTTCATGGGGCTGCAATGAGTCGGACATGATTGAGTGACTGAACTGAAGTGAACTGATATATAGGTCTTTTGTTTCTTTAGTTCAGTATATTTCTAAGCATTTTATTTTTTTGTTGCAGTGGTGAATTGAATTGTTTCCTTAATTTCTCTTTCTCTTTTCTCATTGTTAGTGTATAAGAATGCAAGGGATTTCTGTGTGTTAATTTTATATCCTTCAACTTTACTATATTCATTGATTATCTCTAGTAATTTTCTGGTGGAGTCTTTAGGGTTTTCTATGTAGAGGATCATGTCATCTGCAAACAGTGAAAGTTTTACTTCTTCTTTTCCAATCTGGATTCCTTTTATTTCTTTTTCTTCTCTGATTGCTGTGGCTAAAACTTCCAAAACTATGTTGAATAGTGTTGCTGAGATTAGATCTTATGTATTCTCACCATGTTTTAAAAAAGTGTTAATTATGTTAACTATGTGAGCTTAACTAATATAATGGTATTTGTCAATTATACCTCTATAAAATGAAAGTGAAAATGTAACCTAGAGAACGGAAGAAAATGTTTGCAAACCGCATATTTGATAAAAGACTAATATCCACAATATATAAAGACCTTTACAACTCAGTATAAAAAACAGACAGACAGACAACTTGTTTGAAAAAAATGGGCTAAGGACCTTAACAGACATTTCTCCAAAGAAGGCATACAAATATCCAACCGTATACGAAAAGGTGCTCAAATTCGCTATCATGAGGGAAATGCACATCAAAATCACAATGTGGTCATTTCAAATCTGGTAGAATGGCTATTACCAGAAATACTGGTAAGAATGTGGAGAAAAGGGAACCCTGTAAACTAATGTGCAACCACTATGGAAAACAGTACAGAGATTCTTCCAAAAATTTAGAGTAGAACTACCATATGATCCAGCAGTCTCACTTCTGAGTATGTATCAAAAGAAATGAAATAAAGATCTCAAAAAGATATTTGCCTTTTCATGTTCATTTTAGCATTACTCATATTAGGTAAGATATGGAAATTGATATTTATCAGTAGGTGAACAGAAAAAGAATATGTGGTTTATATGTATGATGTAATATTATTCAGACTCAAAAAAGAAAATCTTGCAATTTGTGACTACATAGTGGAATTTGGAGAATATTATGCTAAGTGAAATAAATCAGAGAATCAACAATACTGAAAAATATTGTATGATATTACTTATATATGGGCTCTAGAAAAGCCAAACTAATAGTAACAGAATGGTGATCTAAAGAATCAGGAGCTGGAGGGTAGAAGAAATAGGGAGATGCTGATCAGTGGATGAAATGGGGAAATGCTGGTCAAAGAGTACAAACTTTCAATTATAGGATGAATCATTTTAGGGTACCAAATGTATAGCATGGTGACTATCCACTGATAACTGTACTATATCCTTGAATTTTGAGAGGAGAGTAAATCTCAAGTGTTTCCACCACACACACACACAGACACGATAACTGTGTGGTGATGGATATATTAATTAGTTGATTGTGGCAATCATTTCACAATGTATACATATACCAAAACACCACATTGTATACCTTAAATATATACAACTTTTATCCATCAATTATACCTCAATAAAACTGGAATTTTTTAAGTCACACATGAAATAGAGGAAAGATAACTGATTCCTACAAAATAAAATAAAACTTGTAATTCTTGGATCATAGGGTAGTTCTCTTTGTAGTTTTTTTGAGGAACTTCCATATTTTTCCACAGTGACTGCACCAATTTACAATCCAACCAACAGTATACTGGGGCTCCTTTTCCTCCACATCCTCACCAACGTTTGTTGTGTTCTTTTTGATGAGAGCCATTCTATAAGGTGTGAGGTGATCTTTCATTGTGGTTTTTGCATTTCCCTGATGATTAATGTTGTTTAGCATCTCTTCATGTGCCTTTTGGCCTTCTGCATTTCCTCTTTGGAAAAATGTCTATTCAGGTTATCTGCTCATTTTTTAATTGATTTTTTATAGTGAGTTGTATGTGCTGTTCCACTGTCTGTTCATTGTAAATAGTCCCTTAAACCAAAGTGAATCCTCTTTGATGACTAGGTATGTTGCAAGTCTCTGGGTCTTTATTCTGAGTAGGAGTAATAATTATCTAGGAATAACTGAGAATGTCACTAATAGGAGATAGTTTTTTTTAACCCTCTTAAATAAACAAAATCTTTATTTTAGTGTCATTTGCTTAAAAAAAATTCCTGTTAAAGCCTTATTAGTCAAAGACCAGGATCAAATTCATAGGCTGACACAAACAGATTTATTGATTGGATCCACTGTGGTAGGAATGATCCAGAGGACGTGTGGATTGTTTCTTGATTGAAGGAAGAAGAAAGCATCTGTTGTAATGTTTAGGTTCTCACAAAAGATTGAGGATGGTCTAAAAAAGCAGGGATGATTTCTGAATTAAATGCAACTTCTGAAGCAGTTGGTGGGGATGGGGGAGGATTCAGTAGGAATTGTGTATTGTCATGAGGTGGAGGTGGTCTACTAATTGGGTATTCCAAGGAATATAACAATAGCAAAGCAGGTCTAAGGATCACTGAGAATAAAGCAGTAGTCACTCAAAAGAGGTGGGGGTCATTACAGCCTTATACAACTGCTTCATGACCTTGGGAGAAACTGTTTTCTGTTAACTTTGCAGCTGGCTTTATCTGTCTGTCCTCCCAGCCTGATTAATAGCTGGACTGCTTATTCTCAGTCCAAACTAATTTTTACTCTTTCAGTCCTGAGCAGGTTTTGGCTGTTTATATCCTAAGTGTGGACTACAAGAGATAATTCTGAGCAATTGAGGATTCTTGCTAGCTGTGTTCTGATAAAGTCATTCTAGCTCCATTGGAACTGTGAATCAACTGCCTAAGAACTGCTCTTTTTCAGTCTCTAAACTTCAGTTTTTTTATGTGTAAAATAAACTGATATGATTTATTTCAAATGTTATAAAAATTCAGTGTAATTTAGGCTGTCAAAATGTTTTTGCAATATACTGTGTAGTATAAAAGCATAGAGGAATTATTATTTACTAGTTATAGGTTCTTGTATAGAGCAGCTTATAACACAAAACACTATATTTGAGACTAGGCATCTGTAATCTGTTTAGTAAATGAAGAGAGAGAACAAATATGTCTTAGGCAGGTTTTAAATATTTTATGCCTAGGTCAAGGTTAAGACCCACTGTGGAAGTGAAGCTGTGAATAGTAGGTCACCATTCCTCCAAAAATCATTCTTCATATAAGTGACCATTAAGGTTGCCTTTGGGTAAAACTATGCTGCTTATGAAGTTTACCTTTCCACTGAAGCCTCCTCATGATTTACAAAATCTATACTTACATATAGGTGTGATGGGATTTGAAACTTATTTAAATCAAAGGCAAAGTGATAAATCAATATTCCTTCTTCCAGTGGGATGAACTGAGGGTGGGAGAAAAGAAGAAATGGTGTGCATGTTTGGGGGTTGTTTTTTGACGTTTTTAGCTCAGTTTTGGGGCAGCCAGAACAGGTGGGGATGTTTCAAGGTGCTAAAAAAGCATGATGGAAAATTGTCAAAACAGACCTCTTTAGTTTTCTTTGGGCTGTGTGGCAAAAAATCATATTTACAGCTCCATATTATTTGTTTAAATTGGTGAGATGTTAACAGGTTATTTTGTGTCTTTAGCATAGACTCACCCTATTTTAAGGATAAAATCCTTTCATACCTGTATTACATTCCCTCCTTTGTTAAAGAATATTTGACTCACTCAAGAAAAGTATACATTAAGATTAAAAGGATGGAAACAGAAGGCTGGACAGTGGTAGAAGCATGAGTGAAAAAAAACGGAACTTACAAACAAAGCCCATATTCAAATTATAGCCTTTCACTAATTGAAAGCAAATTATATTATTTGCATTTTAACAATCTTGTCTGAAAAGCCTTAAGATAAATTGAATATGTTTTTCGGGTCAAGAATTATAAAAGATTTGGTAAACTTGTTTTATGGTATTGCCTGGGGGAAAAACATTAGCTATTGATAGGGAGATTTGTAAAGTGAAATTTATAATCAAAAATTACTCTCCATTGGGGCAAAGCAATTGCACTGAAATCCACGCAGTCTCCATCGATAATCAGATGCAATTCACAACCCTGCAGGGAAGCTTAAAGACTATTATTTCTTGCTCTTCCGGGTTGAGCGTCCGGTAGGCCGCACGTGACTGTGGTGCCTGTGGTGCCGCGGCTTTAACTGTTGTGGGAGGAGACGTGACTGGAACAGTCTCCCAGAGGCAGCAAACCGAACCAGAGCCATGGAGGGCCAGAGCATGGAGGAGCTGCCGGCAAAGGCGGAGCGCGACAAGGCAGAGAAGCTGCAGCACATCACGGTGCACAAGGAATTGGAGCTGGAGTTCGACCTGGGTAATTTGCTGGCCTTTGACCGGAACCCCCCGACCGGGCTGCGGCACGCGGGACCCACAAGGGAGACCGAGCTGAGGGCCCTGGCGCGGGACAACACGGAGCTGCTCATCAACCAGCTGTGGCAGCTGCCTACCGAGCGCGTGGAGGAGGCGCTGGTGGCACGGCTGCCGGAACCCAGCACTCAGCTGCCGCGCGAGAAGCCGGTGCCCCGGCCGCGGCCGCTTACTTGCTGGCGGCAGTTTGCGCGCCTCAAGAGCATCCGTCCCAAGAAGAAGACCAATCTGGTTTAGGACGAGGTGAGCGGCCAGTGGCGCCGCCCCTGGGTTGCCAGCACGCCCGTGATGACACCAAGGAGTGGCTGATCGAGGTGCCGGGCAATGCCGACCTCATGGAGGACCGGTTCGCTAAGTGGATACAGGCTAAGAAGGAACCGGTGGCCCAGAACGAGCTGAACCGGCTGCGTAACCTGGCCCACACGCACAAGATGCAGCTGCCAAGAGCGGCCGGCATGCACCCCACTGGACACCAGAGTAAGGAGGAGCTGGGCCGCGCCATGCAGGTGGCCAAGGTCTCCACTGCCTCTGTGGGGCGCTTCCAGGAGCGCCTGCCCAAGGAGAAGGCGCCCAGGGGCTTTGGCAAGAAGAGGAAGTTTCAGCCTCTTTTCGGGGACTTTGCGGCTGAGAGAAGGAGCCAGTTGGAGATGATGCAAGTGATGAACAGCAAGAAGCCTCAGTTGGATATTACGAGAGCCACCAATAAGCAGATGAGAGAGGAGGACCACGAGGAGGTGGCTAAGTGGAGGAAAATGAGTCAGAAGGGCAAGAGAAAGGGGTCCGACAGGGTCCTGGGGGTAAGAGGAAAGGGGCACGCCCAGCCAGGGAGGGAAGAGGAAAGGGGGCTTGGGAGGCAAGATGAATTCCGGGCCTCCCGGCCTGCGTGGAAAGAGAAAAGGGGGGCAACACCAAGGAGGAAAGAGGAGGAAGTAAATTTCATCCTTGGACCTTACCCTAAACCAAGAACTGTACTTAATGCTAAGTTCTAGATACAGTACCCAGATGCACAAGATTTGGCCACTGCTTTCATTGAGCTTGAAGTTAAAGGACCAGGTTTGCCCTCCTCTGAAGATGATATGTAAATGTTAGACTGGACAAATTAATGTATTTCCCACAACCAAAACTCTGGCTAGAGATTAAAGGTTGTATTTAAGGACATATGAATTAGGGGAAGAATCTGTGAAAAATAGGAATGAGTTTTACTTTTAAATAGCCTTTTTTTCTCTCTTTAAACCTTGAATGGGATTTAAGGGAGAGACTTAATAGCTGGTTTCTGCATTATTTTGATGACAAATTTGTGTATTTATCAACGCAGGTGGGAACAGAAAGGTTACATTTTCAGGACTGTTGTAAAGGTTTTATAATAAAAATGTGCCGGTGTCTAAAAAAAACTATTATTTCTTGTTTAATAGGATTGGTTCAATTTCTCTGGCATTTTTTATTAGAACTGTGGAATATATACCTCGCTGAAATTTTTTTTTCTTAATTCTCAAGTCTCTGGTAAGATTAATTAAAAGGAAGTTATGTAAAGATGTGGAACTAGGATCGCCTTGCTAGAATGCTCATACCCAAAGACGGCTACTTTTCATGAACTCTCTTATCCTACTTCACAAGCTGTTCCCATTAACTTTAAACAGAGGGACAGAAATTAGGAAGTCCTCTCCTAATGATAGTTTCTACTGCTGCTGCTGCTGCTAAGTCGCTTCAGTCATGTCCGACTCTGTGCGACCCGATAGATGGCAGCCCACCAGGCTCCCCCATCCCCGGGATTCTCCAGGCAAGAACACTGGAGTGGGTTGCCAGTTCCTTCTCCAATGCATGAAAGTGAAAAGTGAAAGTGAAGTCGCTCAGTTGTGTCCAACTCCTAGCGACCCCATGGACTGCAGCCCACCAGGCTCCTCCGTCCATGTAATTTTCCAGGCAAGAGTACTGGAGGGGGTTGCCATTGCCTTCTCCGAGTTTCTACTGGCTCCCCTCCAAATAATTATTTGATTTGTCTAGATAGACATAGAGCTTGTAGAGAGCAGCTTGTTGCAAGGACTTTAAAATAGTAGGTAAAAATAACCGAGTTTTCACAGTTGCAGTTTATGCTACTGCACATGCAAAATTTCCTTAACATCCCTACAGATGACATCTTTTGGAGTCTGTGGAAAGGCTGTAATGTAGTTTGATAGGCTGGCAGTTGTGATTTGATACTACATTTAGGTTCAAATTTTCTTAGGGCTCAGTCTCTTAGCAACATCATAGACTTTGTTAGGGCTATGCCAATTTCTGCCTAATAGGAGATAAAGAGGAATCTGTATGTCTAGAGTGGAGTTTGAATCTCTGGTAATAGGTTGCAAATAAGGAGATACAAGGAACTATGGTGGCCAGAGTAACCCAGAGAACACTGAGAACTCCAAAATCCTGGTCAGGATTTAATCAAATATACTAGTCAAACTGCAAGGGAATTGCTGAATGAAGACGCTGTACTGACTATAGTCTGAGTAACATTATTTCATCAAGCCTTTGATGAATATCGAAGCTTTTTCATTAGGTGGATTTTTTTTTCTTCAAAGTCTTCTACTCCTGTGGGGCAATACTAAGAGATAAAAAGAGTACAACACACACTTTAAGTTCAAGCTGTTGCCCAGGCAATCAGAACCTAGGCAGTGTGGCTAGTCTTACCAGATCCATTGCCTCGGTGGAAGCTTCTCCATAAGTTAACTGCTTGAAAGCAGTTTATTTACATTCCCACTTCTTAGACCTAGTGTGTAGTGCACTTCTGACATATGTGTACAACACAAGAGCTGTGGTTCAATTAAAATATGAAGCAAATACAATACCCTGTGGGAGAGCCATAGATCCAGAAGGAAATTTTGCTTGCAGAAATTCTTTTGAGGGGAATCTTCTACTTAACATCTTCAGCATTCTGCTGTCAGAACTGTTCCCTTTGGAGAATATACATGGGCTATGAAAGAATGCAGATCTTTTCTTGGTGGAACTAAATGGTATGATCAGCAACTATGTTTGATAAAGCTACCAGATTTGTTCCAATCCACCATGTGGTATAAAAATCTTCTTTCAAGGGCTTTGGTTTTGGAAGCCAGAAGACAAATCTAGTAATTAACCTGTGCGTTAGCATAAATGGCCATAGCCTGAAGGAATTCCCACACCCACACAAGTTCCCAAATAGATCATAGATCATATAATTAATATTACAAAATGGCTGACTGTGTGTTTCTCTTGGCCAGGATTCCCTGCCTCTTTGTTTGCACTTCTCTAGTTAGTTAGTAAGGTTTTGTGAAATTTTCAAAACAAATTCCATGTTACTTTCCTCCCCTGCAAATATAGGTATGTACCCTTTGTTACAGGAAGGGTTGCAGATGGTGGAAAAGAGGATGTAATGGAATCAAATAAACAATGACATTTTGCAAGTCCTGAAAGGTTGACTTCCTATAGCACTTAATATCTGATTGATTAATTTTGCACTTAATATAATGGCTAGGACTGGATTAAACTGTTTCACATATGTGTGCTTTGTCTCCCATCACTCTAGTTATTTGCTGCTAGAGCAAAAGCATGGCCTAACTTTTCTTTTGTTAAATGGTATAACCATGTTCGAGTATAGTTTGGCAGATTTTTAAAAAGTTAGATAATCCTGGAGAAAAAAGGATAGTTAGAAGGCTGCCCAGGTGGCTTAGTGGTAAAGAATCCACCTGCCTATGCAGGAGATGCAGAAGACATGGATTCAGTCCCTGGGTCAGGAAGATCTCCTGGAGAAGGAAATGAGAATCCACTCCAGTATTCTTGCCTGGGAAATCCCGTGGACAGAGGATCCTGGTGGGCTACAGTCCATGGAGATGTAGAGAGTTGGACATGACTGAGTGACTGAGCATGAACAAGTAAAAAATAAGAACATATGAAAGAAATATTAACTTTAGTTAATGTATAAGTTTTGGTTCTTTAATTTTAACAAAAATACCATAGTAACTTAAGATATTAATAACAAGAACAACTGGGTATTGGGGGCATGTACAATCTTTTTAAATGATCTGCTATAAACTGAATGTTTATTCTTCCTTTCCCAATTCATTTGTTGAAATTCTAACCCCCTAATGGGATGATACTAGAAGGTGGGGCTCTGGGGAGGTGCTTAGTTCATGAGAAAGGTGCTCTAATGAATGAGATTTGTTGTTTAGTCACTGAGTTGTGTCCGACTCTTATGTGATCCCATGGACTATAGCCCATCTGGGTCCTCTGTCCATGGGATTACCCAGGCAAAAATACTGGAGTGGATTGCCATATTTTTCTCCAGGGGATCTTCCTGACCCAGGAATCGAACCTGTGCCTCCTGCTTGGCAGGCGGATACTTTACCACTGAGCCAACAGAGACTGTAATGAATTAAGATTAGTGCCCTTATAAAAGACACTCCAGAAAGCTCTCTGGCCTCTTTTGCCATGTGAGGAACAGTGAGAATACAGTACGAAAACGACCATCTATCAACCAAGTAGTGGGCCCTTATCAGCCACTGAATGTGCTGGTACCTTGATTTTGGACTTCTTAGTCTCTAGACCTGTGATAAATAAATGTAGTTTAACCCACTCAATCTGTGAAATTTATAGCACCCAGACAGAATAGGACACTATCTTTATAATTTTTCTAGAAACCTAAAATTATTCTAAAAAAAAAAGCTTAAAAAGAACTAATACAGTTAAATGTATACTTACTATCTAAGGCATCAATTCTGTGTCTAGATATTTATCCAAGAATAAAGGAAATATATATGCAAACAAAGATGCAAACATGTATGTCCAGAGCAGCTTAATCTGTAATAGACCTCAAACTGGAAACAACCCAAAAGCCCATCAACAAGTGAATGGATAACCAACCAAACTGTTTACATCTATATAACAGAATACTACTGAGCAATAAAAATAGTCAACTACTGATAGATGTAACAAGACAGATAAATCTCAAAATAGTCATTTTTAGGGAAATAATCCAGATAAAAAAAGAATAGATACAACATGATTCTGTTTATATAAGACTATAAAATGAAAACTGATTGATAGTGACAGAAAGATGAGTGTTTTGAAGGAAGAGGGGCATTACCAAGGGGTACCAGGAAACTTGTGGGTAATTTATATGTTCAATATATTGATCATGGTGATGGTTTCATAGGTAGATATATTTATCAATCAGTCCTTACTGATTATATACTCTAAACTATGTGTTTATTATATGTCGATTATGTGCCAATAAATCTGTTTATTTTTTTTTAAATCCAATTAGTCGTGTATGGGAGAAGGGGAATAGTTATCTTAGGCTCACACAACTACTACCCTTGAGCATGAAACATAGCTCTGTGCTTTTTGGTAGTGGAAAATTTGCTACTTTGTACCATTCTACCTAAAACTCTTTGAGGACCAGTTTCTTTCTCTGAAAAATGAAGAGTGACCATTGAAGTCTTCTATTGGCAAATATATGAGAATAATTTTAAACATGTACCTTCTGAAATAATTTAAGATAAAGTCATTTGCATTAATTTCATAAATCTTAAGTTGAAATTGTCCAATAAAAGTGTTACTTATTAGGAACCTTAAAGATTAAATGGAATTTAATAATTAGAAGTATTTGTAAGTAACACATTATTTTTTTTCTGAACATTTATTTTGTGTCAGGCAATTGATTAGAAATATTTATAAGAAAACAGATTTATTGAGATGTTAATTACATACAATTCATCCATTTGAAACATACAATTCACTGTTTTTTAGTATATTCAAAGATATGTGAAAACATCATCACAGTCAATTTTGTAACATCTTTATCACCTCAAAAAGAAGCCTCAGACTGAAAAGGTATAGAGATTCCTCTTGGGGTGATGAAAAATTTCTGGAACAATATCATGGTGGTGGTTGCACAATATCGTGTTCAGTTGTTAAGTGGCATCTGACTCTTTGCAATCCGATGGACTGCAGTCTTCCAGGTTCCTCTGTCCATGGAATTTTCCAGGCACGAACATTGTGAATGTATTAAATGTTACTGAATTGTACAATTTAAAACTGTGCATTTTAGGTTAAAATATGGTATCCATCACACCAAAACCTACCCATACACTTTGGTTTTTACCCTTATTACTCTATTCCTCCAGGCCTAAATAAACACTGATGTATTTTGACCTCTATAGATTGGCCTATTCTAGATATTTAATATAAATGAAACCATATAATATGTGGTCTTTTGTCACTAACTACTTTCCCTGAGAGTGTTTTCAAGGTTCATCCATGTTGTAGTGTGTATAACTACTTCATACATTCCTTTATATGTGCAACACTATTCCACTCTGTGAATATACCAGATTTTATTTATCTATGTGTCAGTTAATGGTCATTTAGGCTATTTCCACCTATTCTCTATTATGAATAATGCTACTGTGACTATTTATATGGGCTTCCCTGGTGGCTTAAATGGTATAGAATCGGGCTGCAAAGCAGGAGACCTGGGTTCGATCCCTGGGTTGGGAAGATTCCCTGGAAAAGGGAATGGCTACTCACTTTATATATAAGTTTTTTTGTGGATATATGTTTTGATTTCTCTTAGTTATATCTAGGAGGATAATTGTTGATAACTGTTTGTTTAATCATTTGAGGAATTTCAGAAAGTGCACCATTTTACATTCCTACCAGCAGTGTACGAGGGTTCCAATTTCTTGGCATCTTTGCCAGCACTTGTTGTAATCTGACATTTTGATTATAACCATCCTAGTGAGTATGAAGTGCTATTATATGGTTTTGATTTACTTTTCACGTGTGACTAATAGTGTCAGGTATATTTTTGTGTACTTTATTTTTCCTAGAAATATGCTCTTATAGACAGTATTTTTGCATAGATTCTCAGGGGATTAACAGACCCTCAAAGTTATGAATCCCTAGAGGGGTTTTTGGGTAGACACATGAAGAGAAACTGTTGTGGTAGTTATTATAAATTAAAACATAAATGATAGTAAATAATATAATGCATGTTTTTTGTTTTACACTGCTCTATATTCAACAAGCAAAGTGAAAAAAATACGTTTTAACATTAGCTGCACTAAAATACTGATTTACTTTCCATTTCATGATTCTTAATGGGGTGGAGTCCCAATTACTATTGAAGTGAGAAAAGTATATTATATGTCACCATCTCTGAAATCACAGGGTAACCCCACAGTCTGAGTGAGGTAGAAAAAATTACCTCTTACAAATTGTACAAATGTGATCATATACATAGGATTAGAAAACCAGTAGAATAGATGCCTATACACCAGGGATTTATCTGTGTATGAGGAGAGTGAAAAGAGGTTGAGGGATGTGCTAACCTGAAAATCACTTTCAGGATGAGCAGTGGGTACTGGGAAAAAATGAACACTATTCAACAAGAGTTAACAGTAATTTTGACAAGTACTATCTTATTACTGCCACCACAGCTTTGCATCTATGACATATGAAAATTGTCTGTTTCCAGGGAATAAATGAGTATTTTCCCTGAGGTCTGAAGTCACCTATAAAGTTTGGATCTTTGCTAGGACTGGAGAAACAGTGGCCTAAGCTTTGCAACCTTAAAGGAATTTGCTTAGGCAGCTTTGAGGGAATCATTATACCTCATGGCATATTCTTAGAACCTGAGAACACTTCCTTATATTGGAAGCTTATACATTTGCATTTCTTAAGGCAGGCAGCCTCACTCTCTTCACTAGATCAGCTTTTAGGAAATGGAATGATTTGGAGTTGCAATTAAAATTCTAGGCAGAAGCTCTTCTAGGATGTTCCATTGCTTAACTGCAAAAACAGCATGGAAAAGTAAGCAATTCAAGTTCTGTACCTTATTTCACCTTCTCTAATGTGACCTGCCAGTTCCTCAATAAACTTCTCCCCTTTCATCCAGTAGATCATTGGTCCAGACTCTCCACTGAATCCAAAGAATGCTTTGCAAGGGATGTTCAGAGGCTTACCTGAGAATGACAGAGAGGAAAAACATTAGCAAATGGCTCTGGTTATCACTGGGAGACAGAAAAGGACCGTTTAACATCCAAAGGAAAACTCAGAAGTGACCCATTTTCAACTCTTCTTCCAGTCATCTTATCACTCACTGTAAATGAAAAAATTTTTAAATGGTTACAAGGGCTTCTGGGAAATTTTAAAATTCAATATATTATCAAAAAATGAGAAAGTAAAGAAAGTTACGAAGTTTTTAGAACTGCTGGTTTTTACTGCTTCCCTGTTATGAACTAACATGAAAAAATCAAATAGAATCTTCTTTTACTTTCCTTTTCTGAGAATATTAATAACTCTTACTTGGACTTGCCTTTGAAGTTAACATTAATCAAAGTATCAGTTAATTTTTTATTGAGAAACATAGACTATCCACTATTACTAAGACTAAACAGGGAAATTTTGTTAATTCTGTATTATTGCATATTCTAAGAAAAATTGCATATTCTAAGAAAGTGAAGTCACTCAGTCATGTCCGAATCTTGGTGACCCCATGGACTGTAGACTACCAGGCTTCTCCATCCATGGCATTTTCCAGGCAAGAGTACTGGAGTGGGTTGCCTTTTCCTTCTCCAGGGGATCTTCCTGACCCAGGGATCGAACCCAGGTCTCCTGCACTGCAGGCAGACGCTTTACCCTCTGAGCCACCAGGGGCTATAAGAAAAATTGGATACTACAAATCAAGGAAGAATTTTATAATTACAAAAATATCTATAGAAAGTAGATGGAGCAAAAAGTCAGTCTAACATATCTTCAATCTCTTTGTGTCACCTATAGTACTTAAATAATTCTAGGCAATACTGGAGCTTTTTACTATGCATGTTTGATTATAGCTAAAATGTTTTAATTATAAATGTATCATCAACTATATAAGCAATTATTTTTTGCTGGCATTGATTTTATTTTCTTATTACAAAGCAGATAAGTAAGATAAGAGCGGTATAGAGAGCACAACCTTGACATTCCTAACAAAGGAATCCCCCAACTCATAAATCATAATATATCATTTTGTCTATAACATGCAATTTTTACCCTGGTTGGAACATTAGATGAAGCAATTTCAAGAATATTTTTCCTTGAAGAGTACATGGTAAAGTTGTTACCACAATCACTCTGAGCTATGGACAATTTCTCCTTTCTATTCTTAAATTGATCCCAAACTTCCATGTTCCAAGAAGCATTACTTTCTGAAAACTTTTCTATTTAATCATGACTAGCAGATGGCTTGCTTTGAGGACCACTTACACCAAGAAACAGTTTTAATTGGAGTTAGTGGCTGCTGCTGCTGCTGCTGCTAAGTCGCGTCAGTCGTGTCCAACTCTGTGCGACCCCATAGATGGCAGCCCACCAGGCTCCGCCATCCCTGGGTTTCTCCAGGCAAGAACACTGGGGTGGGTTGCCATTTCCTTCTCCAATGCATGAAAGTGAGGAGTGAAAGTGAAGTGGCTCAGTTGTGTCTGACTCCTAGCGACCCCATGGACTGCAGCCCACCAGGCTCCTCCATCCATGTAATTTTCCAGGAAAGAGTACTGGAGTGGGATGCCATCGCCTTCTCTGGAGTTAGTGTCTACACTCTGACAAAGGGTAAATTGAGAAAACCTCATAGATATATGGATGCTGGGTGATAAGCTGGGTTTAACCATAATAAGTGACTGTTAACAAATACTCGTATTTTTATAATGCAAACTTCTCTCTCAGCGAAATGACATGCCATGGACCTTTGGGATCATTCAATTATTGTCAAAAGCTTTTATATCAACAGTCTTTTATATTAATATATGTCTAACACAAATCTGAAACAAGATTATTAATTGTTGCTTTGAACATGTGTTTTGTGATAAAACCTTGTGTGAAAAATAGAAGACAGCCTTGTATAGCTAAGAGATTTGAATCCTTGTTTGGATCTGTCATTAAAAAGTATACTATCTGGCCCTGGGAAGATTACCAAGCCTTTTACAAACTGATTTCTCATATATGTAGTAAGAGCGGTAATAATACTTTGGAGGCTCAGATAATACAATCTTTACAAAAATACTTGGTGAATTCAAAAGTCCCATCCAAATTTATCATGGTTGTGTTTTCCTTCCAAGGCTTGGTCTTTCAACAAGTAAAGTTTGAGACATAATTCTATGTGTCAAATTAGATAAATAAGTGTTTATTAATATTTGACCATGTCAATCTCTTGTCCTCTTATTTATGAGTTCTAAGGGGGAATACTCTTTTCTTATCAATAGTCTACAAATATTTCCTGGATTCTAGGGTAGGTGTGATTCATCCAAGTAGGCCCTTTCTTGTCTAAATCTGAACATAGGGTCTTTTTTATGACTTATTGTTCTTCATTTCCATAAAATTGAAGGTATTACAGAATGTCACAGTAGATAGCAAAAGATCCAGAGACTGATAAGCATTATTATAAGGATCCTAGTTGCTAAAACTACCAGAATATACATTTATACAAATAAACTCTAGTTTTCATTCCTTTGGGCTATGCTGAAAGAATATATCAAATAAAATACATTTTGTTTTGTGGTATCCACCTGCAATGCAGGAGACCCCAGTTCGAATCCTGAGTGGGAAGATGCCCTGGAGAAGGAACAGGTTACCCACTCTAGTATTCTTCAACTTTCCTGGTGGTTCAGAGAGTAAAGAGTCTGCCTGCAGTGTGGGATACCTGGGTTCAATCCCTGGGTTGGGAAGATCCCCTGGAGAAGAGCATGGCAACCCACTCCAGTATTCTTGACTGGAGAATCCCCATGGACTGGGGGGTCTGGCAAGCTACAGCCCATGGACTCGCAAAGAGTTGGACACAGCACAGCATGTAGGTACTCAGGCCTGGTTTGATTTTAATAGAAAAAGAAAATTATAGCAATGTGCAAAAAGGTGTCTCCTTAAAGTGGTCTATCAAAAATGACAGTATCTGCCCTTTCCTTGATACTACATAGTGGGTACTGACTATTGAAGTGATTTCTTCTGGAAATATTTTTACTCTCCCATCAGACAGGTTTTTGTTAAATAAATGTAAGAGACACATTTCAGCATCCTAGATTCTTCAAATGCTGAACAAATATCCTAAAGCCTCTGTTAATGGCCAAAAGAGGGAAACAGTCCAATTATCATACACAATACTCTGAGGAGAGTCCCAAAATGATCAGGTCTCTTGTGCCAGATGGGGAGAATCAATATGTGCCAGGTTGTGGGCACCTCTTCTCTCAAAAGGCCTGGGAGGGATCTCAGCATTGATTGAGCAAATTACCTGAAACAGTCTCTCCAGGCTTTTCTAAAATTTGGCTTATGTGCATATGCAAACTCCTATCTACCATTTCAGTTTGCCACTGTATTGTTTTGCCTCTAGATGTTTTCAAAATCATTCCTATGGTACTGTATTCCCTACTAGTAGAGATGATCAACTCATATTTATATCTAAAGAGGATTTTACAGTAGGTTGAAGACTATCAGCATAAAAACAACTCTTTCTCAATGTTTTGTGCTATTCACAAGGTAATGGCTTTAGACATATCTCCCTTTTAGGTTTGGTCTGTATTACTGCCAATTTCTGTATCACTTTATTAAGTCTAGACTAGTTAACAAAACATATGTTCATACAAAGACTTAGAGATGGATGTTCATAACAGCTTTACTTGTGATACAAAAAAGCTGGAAACAGTCGAAATGTTTGAAAGAATAGATGAAAGGATACTCTGGTACATCCATACAAAAAATATTTATCAAGTACGAAAAGGATGAAGTACTGATAAATACCACAACAAATGAGTTTCAAAATTTCAAAACAATTATACTAAGAGGCCAAACCAAAGGGTACATGTTTTGTGATTCTATTTATATAAAATTCTAGGAAGTTAAAATTAATCTATAGCTTCTTAGCAATTTGAACATCTGCATGTGATCCAACCACTCCATATGAAAGCCTATGTCTATATAAAGACTTGTACTCAAATACTCATATCAGTGTTATTTTTCCCATGTTAGGGAAATTTTCAGTCATTATTTATTCATATAATTTGTGTGGTCTTTTCTTTCGTTCTTCTGGGATTCCCTATGATGCAAAATGTTAGTCTGTTTGATGTTATCACATAAATGTCTTAAACTTATCTTCACTTATCTTCACTTTTCCCCAATTCTTTTTCTATTTGCTGCTTTGATTGGATGAGCTCTACTGCCCTGTATTCAGCATCACTTATCATTTCTTTGTTTCATCTAGTCTGCTGTTGAACCCCTCTAGTCACAGAAGCTCTGTGACTTCTGTTTGGTACTTCCTTACATTCTTTATCTCTTTGTTAAAGTTCTCATCTTGTACTTATCAATTCTTCTCCCAAATTTGGTGAGTATTTTTATGACCATTACTTTGAATTCTTTATCAGGTAAATTACTTATCTCCATTTTATTAAGTTTTTTTTCTGAGATTTTATTTTACTTTTTGGCTTGAAATATATTCTTCTGTTTCTTTATTTTCCTTCACCCGTTGTGTTGATTTCTATGCATTAGATAGAACAACCACTGCTTCTAGTCTTGAAGTGGTGGCCTCATGTAGGAGATGAACCTTGTTGTTCAACTTGCCCTAGTTTTTATTTGTCACTCAAAACTTTTACTTGTCCAAGCAGTTTATTATATTTTTAATTGTTGTTGTTCAGTCACTCAGTCGCTCAGTCATATCCAACTTTGCCACCCCTTTGACTGCAGCATGCCAGGCTTCAATGTCCTTCACAAACTCCCAGACTTTGCTCAAACTCATGTCCACTGAGTCAGTGATGCCATCTGACTATCTCATCCTCTGTCGTCCCCTTCTCCTCCGCCTTCAATCTTTCCCAGCATCAGAGTCTTTTCCAATGAGTTGGCTCTTTGCATTAGGTGGGCAAAGTACTGGAGCTTCAGCTTCAGAATCAGTCCTTCCAATGAATATTCAGTGTTGACTTCCTTCAGGACTGATTGATCTCCTGGCAGTCCAAGGGTCTCTCAAGAGTCTTCTCCAACATCACAGTTTGAAAGCATCAATTCTTCAACACTCAGCCTTCTTTATGGTTCAACTCTCATATCAGTACATGAATGCTGGAAAAACCATAGCTTTGACTATGTAAAATCATAGCTTTGACCTTTGCTGGCAAAGTGATGTCTCTGCTTTATTAATATGTTATCTAGGTTTGCCATAGCTTTTCTTCCAAGGAGCAAGTGTCTTTAAATTTCATGGCTGCAGTCACTGTCTGTAGTGATTTTGGAGACCAAGAAAATAAAGTCTGTCATGTTTTCATTGTTTCCCCATCTATTTGCCATGGAGTGTTGGGACCAGATGCCATGTATGGAAATACAAAAAACCTCGTATAGCCAAACCAATCTTGAGAAAGAAGAATGGAACTGGAGGAATCAACCTACCTGACTTTAGGCTATACTACAAATCCACAGTCATTAAGACAGTATGGTACTGGCACAAAGACAGAAATATAGATCAATGGAACAAAATAGAAAGCCCAGAGATAAATCCACGCATCTGTGGACACCTTATCTTTGACAAAGGAGGCAAGAATATACAATGGAGAAAAGACAATCTCTTTAACAAGTGGTGCTGGGAAAACTGGACAGCCACTTGTAAAAGAATGAAACCAGAACACTTTCTAACACCATACACAAAAATAAACTCAAAATGGATCAAAGATCTAATCATAAGACCAGAAACTATAAAACTCCTAGAGGATAACACAGGCAAAACACTCTTCGACATAAACCAAAGCAGGATCCTCTATGACCTACCTCCCAGAATATCAGAAATAAAAGCACGAATAAACAAACGGGACCTAATTAAAATTAAAAGCTTCTGCACAACAAAGGAAACTATAAGCAAGGTGAAAAGACAGCCTTCAGAATGGGAGAAAGTAATAGCTAATGAAGCAACAGACAAACAATTAATCTCAAAAATATACAAGCAACTCCTGCAGCACCATGCTAGAAAAATAAACGACCCAATCAAAAAGTGGGCCAACGAACTTAACAGACATTTCTCCAAAGAAGACATGAAAATGGCTAACAAACACATGAAAAGATGCTCAACATCACTCATTATCAGAGAAATGCAAATCAAAACCACAATGAGGTACCACTTTACACCAGTCAGAATGGCTGCAATCCAAAAATCTACAAGCAATAAATGCTGGAGAGGATGTGGAGAAAAGGGAACCCTCTTACACTGTTGGTGGGAATGCAAACTAGTACAGCCACTATGGAAAACAGTGTGGAGATTCCTTAGAAAACTGCAAATAGACCTGCCATATGACCCAGCAATCCCACTGCTGGGCATACACACCAAGGAAACCAGAATTGAAAGAGACACGTGTACCCCAATGTTCATCGCCACATTGTTTACAATAGCCAGGACATGGAAGCAACCTAGATGCCCATCAACTGACGAATGGATAAGAAAGCTGTGGTACATATACACAATGGAATATTACTCAGCATTAAAAAAATTGATTTGAATCAGTTCTACTCAGGTGGACGGAACTGGAGCCTATTATCCAGAGTGAAGTAAGCCAGAAGGAAAAACAACAATACAGTATCCTAACGCATATATATGGAATTTAGAAAGATGGTAACGAGAACCCTGCATGCGAGACAGTTTTTTGAATGTTGAGTTTTAAGCCAGGTTTTTCACTCTCCTCTTTCACCTTCATCCTTTTTAAAAGCTCTTAGTAATTTTGGATGTGCCAAGTCTTGTCAGTGTCCCAAAGGGGAAGACCATAGCTAGCACTTAGATTCAGGCTGATTGGAATTCAGACTCTCAAGTAGCAGCTTTTAAAGTATGAGCATATAACAGTCCTGCGGATCCACAAGTGTAATTCCTGCTAGCCACCAGTGTCAGGCAATCTGGTGGTGTCCGCTGGGGAAACCTGGGGTTCCAGATGACTCTATAAGCTCCTTACTGGGAGACATGAGTGAGCTGGACTGAGGCAGAGGGAGAGCACATAGATTATGTTCCCTAGCCTGCATTTCCTGGGAATACCTCCAGAGCCTTTTAGTGTGAGCCAAACCTGAAGCTGAAGCCCCAAGTATAGCAAGTTGCCTCCTTCATTGAAAGACGGGATGCGTTCCAGTCTGTTGTCTCTGCAATGCTCTGGGGGTGGTAGTCTCTCAAGAATCCTCTCTTCAATTGTTACAGTCCCATGGGACTCAGGGTCGCAAGTTCTCTAACTCCCAGAATCAGATGATCAAGGGGAATTTCCTGGCAACAGCTGCACAAACCAAGGCAGCAGATGTAAAATCTGGAAACCAGGTACAAGAAAGAATTCCCCTCTGAAAGATACTGGTGCTCTGGGGTGTGAAAGAGGGAGAGGGCAAAGACAGTGCCAGTCCTCTGAGGTCTCTGGAAAGGTTTGTAGTCAGCATTTAGGTCTGTTAATTAGAAGGCTGCTCCTCTGACTGCAGCCATGATGATAAACTAACAGGCCTCTTTCATGGAAAGATTGAACTCCTGGGTCTATTGTGTCTTCTTGTGCCCTGAGAGTGGTAGCTGTTTAAGAGCTCTTTCTCTATTGGTTACAGTCCTTTTGGATGTTCAAGTGTAAGCTCCAGTGAACCCCAGAGCCAGGTGATGTGAGGGTATCCACTGGAAGCAGCTTCCAAAAGCAAGGCACCAGATGTAAATACTGGGGTACCAGACACATGTGAAAGTTCCCCTCTGGGAGACATTGGTATTCTGGAGCAGGCAGAGAGAAAGTGTAAAGATGGTACCCACTGAGAAAAGGAAAAAAAAAAGATAGTGCCCTTTAGCTTTAGCAGGGAAGGAGAGTGTAAAAATGGCACCCTACTGCCTCTGTCCCTAGAACACTGGTGCTTTAAGATTAGCAAATAAATCTCACATAAAGCCTGGATGATTTTCAAAAGCTGCATCTCTGCTAGGCCGTTGGATGAGTGAGTCTGCATATGAGTGCTTTAAGAGCTGCTTCTCAGTTTGGTACAGCCTTTGGGTCTTGGGGCCATAAGCCCTGTTGGTTTTCAAAGTTAGATGTTGTAGGGACAAATTTTCCACAACTTTTTCAGAGAAAACTATTCCATATGTAGCTGTAGATTCAATGTGCCTGTGAAAAGAGATGAATTTAGGATCTTCCTACATTGTTATCTCGAACTACCTCCCTATATCAGCTTTTTTTGTAAAAGCCCAAAACAACCCAAATTTCAATCAACATGTGGATTGCTATTGATACATCTTAAAATGTGAATAAAATTCAAGATCATTAGGCTGAATGAAAGAAGCCAGATACAAAAGAATATATATTGTATGATTCCATTTATATTAAATTTTTAGGGAACATATGACTATAAAAACCGAAGTACATCAGTAATTCCTTATGGCTGGGGTCAGGGATTGACTGAAAACACAAAGGAAGAAACTCTTAGGAAATGATGGCAGTGTTTTAAAGTTGCAGTGTGATGATGGCTACACAAATGTATAAGTTTACTAAGAGCCAATGAGTGATACATGGATAACTTGTATGATATGTAAAATTCAGCTAAGTAAAGCTGTTAAAAGTTTTTTTTAAAAAAAATCCATGTTCTCAGGAAGTTTTTTATCTGCAAGTAGAAAGAGGAAGAGGTGAAGGACAATACACAGTATTAAATAAATTAAATATTATGTAAGCCGTATACATGTTCTAAGAGATCTCAATCTTTGTGTTTTCAAAGCTAAAGTCAGCACCCTAATCATTGAATTGTCTATGCTAGAGTCTCCTGCTAGCCCAAAGAGATTCTGTTTTTCATTTCAAATCCATATAATTGCTCTGGGAAAACTTTAAAAGAACCAGAGGCTGAATTATCTAATGTGAGAGAATTGCAGGTAAGAGTGGAATGATAATATCTATTTAATTTTGGCCACACATCGTAATCTCCCCCTGTTCCTGGACTTTCTAAGAATTTCTCAAGGGCAAAAATTTGATTTTCAATTTCTCTGTTGAGATCTGCCCTTCCCTCCATCCTGTAATGGGCTATGGATTTTATAAAGGTCACAGATAACCAGCAAGGCTCCACTTTTTCCACACAGTTGTTCTTAATTCTTTGTTTTTCTCTTTAAACAATTTTCAACAAACCTCTTTTACTGTCTCTTTTAAATTGCCCTATTATCTCTATTTCTTGGGATGCAATATTTTCTATCTGTGCCAGTGGAAACACATGTATGGTGGTTAATTTTCTTGTGAGGTTTGTAATTTTGTTACTGTATTTGCATCTACAGTTAGGATTGTTTTCTTTGGGAGCCCTGGGTGGTGAGGGCTGTGGAGGTATTCCCAGTGGTTCCAAGTTTGCCTCTGCCAAGTAGTTACAAGTTTCACTGGTTTGGAAACTGTGTTTGTTAATTTCTTACCTTGGGGGTTTCCACCACATGTGGGTTGGGTGAATTTAAAGTCCACGTCTATGTTTGGTACGAGTTTAGAGTTCCGATTTCTCTGGAGTGTCTCTTCACTCATGGCCATGACTCTGGACAGAATGTAAATTTCCTGGCCATTTTCCTAGAGAAATGTTAAGAGTTTTCCAGTTCTTGTTTCAGGAACTAGAGTTTCAGGCTTCACAGATCATTCAAACTTCAAGATTTTTGCTGGGATCTCAGTTCTAGCTCCACACTTCACACAGATCTGTGGTTATATGGTCTGACCCTGAGCTCAACCCCTTAGACTTTTAAGGTGCTTATCTGATCCTGATACCCTCAGGTGGTGTTTAGCTTTAGTTTATGTTCCTTTCTCTGGGTTTGAGTTCCCTTTTTATCCCTAAGGCTTCCCTCGTGGCTCAGAGGTTAAAGCATCTGCTTGCAATGCAGGAGACCTGGATTCGATTCCTGGCCTGGGAAGATCCCCTCAAGAAGCAAATGGCAACCCACTCCAGTATTCTTGCCTGGAGAATCCCATGGATGGAGGAGCCTGGTAGGCTACAGTCCACAGGGTCACAAAGAGTTGGACATGATTGAGCGATTTCACTTCACTTTCATTCCTAAAGCTTAGGAACTTCCCCTACTTGCCATCATGCTGAGCTAAGCATGTACAATCTTTGTTTTATTTTGACCAGTATTTCTCCGTGTTTAGAACCAGAGATGATTCTTTACCACATCAGTCTATCCTATTAACTAGTTGTATAAAGTTCCACCACCAAAACCTGAAAGCAATATATCTTAGGCCTGAAGGATCAAGTAATTTTACTTTCATCCAAGGAGTTAAAGCTAAAATTTCTATTCCTGTTACTGCTAACATAAATGAAAGTTCTCCTTTCTTTCCTGGGCTCACAATTAGATTTGACATTTACAAGATGAGATGAAAGGAGGAGTGGATATTCGTGATGCCAATGTAAGAGCTACTCACCTTCCTGCTGTGCTTTATGTACTTAAGCTTGTAGCTTCAATTTTCAAGAGCTTTATTCCTTCAGAAGAGAGTGCATAATTAGGGCACACACCTCTTATTTATTTGCACATGAGGTGCTGAGTGTCCTGATCACATACTCCAGTCGCATGCTTGTAACATTAACATTGATTAATGTTAAGACACACAAAACATAGGGGTATGTGTCTCGTTCTTTCACTTGTTTTAAGAAGTTTGTTCTAAAATACACTGAAGTTTGTAAATTATTTCCTCAACAACTTATAGCAGAGCTGAAGTTATCATTATATTAATGTCACACTTCTATGAATTCAAATATGCTTTTTTCTGAGTGAAAGAGAAAGAATGGAGTTATAACTTGCATATGAGGAATCCCCATTAAGAGTCTGCCTGATACTGAGTGTCATCTGTCCAGTGTATTAAAAAGGAAAAAAAGTTGAGAACCACCAATCTAGGGATGTGATTTTCTTGAGTTGAAGAAAAACATATTCTTCCATTTTGAAAAATTACACACACATACATATACACACAAAACAGCTCAGGTGTGGTTGAATCACAAGATAGTTCTTCATTGCTCACACTGGCCCTTCCTATCAATCATCTCATATGCTAAGTAACCATTTGTAGCCCAAACTATATTGACGAAAGCTCCAGGGTTCTTGATTTCACTGTGGTTACAGTCTCAAAGTGAATGGACTGGACAGAATTAAACTGAATTTCCTGAGGTAAAATAATGTCCAGTTTCAATAATGAAAAAAATAATCATGACTTCTAATATGTTAATAGTGTTCAAATTATTAGAGAAAATGTTGCCTTCCCATTTCTATATATCTGGAAAAGAAAGCAGCCTTGACATTCCAGAGTGGTTTTGTGCAGCTGTGCCCCCACATCTTCCTAAAGAAGAGCCCTCTTGCCATCATTTTCTTAATGAGTTGATGCAACTACTGGAATGAATTATAAATTATAGTTGAGACCAAGCGATTATGAAGCTAAAGGCAGGAAGAAAAAAACGTATTTCTTCCAGTAAGATTCAATAGGAGATGAAAAGCTGATGAGATAGAGAGAGGGGATGATTGTCCTAGCTGGTGGAAACTGAAAAGATTAAGATTTTGTGAGAAAAGAAAGTAGATACCAAAGCTATTTGACAGTTAACTGGGGAGGGCAAAAGACTGGGAAAAATCCTTGAGTACCCTTATACTAATTATTTGGAAATGGTGAAAAATGTGTGTGCATATGAGAGAGAGAGAGAGACAGAAAGACAGAGAGACAGAGAGAGAGAGAGACTTACTACTGTTTCTTGTTTTACAATGCATAGAAAGGAAATCTTTTTAGAGGTGATGCCCACAGCTATTTGTCTATACTAGAGACAAATAGCATAGCAGCAGGACTCAAAGATGAGACACAGCACTGTTTTCATGAATAAAAGTATAAGCAATGAGGTTGCTTTGGTCTATAATTGGCTCTTAGGGATAAGTGACACAAAGTCCAGTGGAAAATGAACTGTTTAGAGTTACAGGATTTACCAAGCTGTCTCATCAAGTAGCCTCAATCTCAATAGAAGTTTCTTTTACTGAATTTCATCAAGGGTGAATAAACATAACTCCCTTTGTGACTATGTAGCATGCCCATAAACCTTACTTACTTTACTTCTTTCATCCCCTTAGAACAGGACTTGGTTGGCTCAGTGTATGAAGATACTTTTCTCATTCATATTTCTGATTCAAGGGCACAAGGTACAGGCAAGGTAGAAACACAGCATGGGAAGAGGATTGGGGTCAGGACCCTGAAGTTATAGGCCTGGTCTTCTCACTAAGTTTCTGTGATTTTTTTCTTGATAAGTTCATTCTTCCAATAGCCTCTGTTTCTTCTTCTAAAAAAAATGACAATCAGCTAAAAGAATTTCCAAGGACCTTTTCAGATCTGATGTTCTTACATGTCAAGAAGTTGGCCTACAATGGTGAGTGTTAAGGCTTTTCAGTTGGGAAGAATTTCTTACATTGGAGTGCAAGCTCTGAAGTAGCAGTCATTAGTTCGGTAAAAGGAAGAAGATGTGAGTCCCTCTGTCCTGGGTAAATTTTGGCTTTAGCTCCAGGGTTTCTTAGGCCTGGTATTTCATGTCTGAGTCTGCCTGCCTGCTGTGCCTGGAGTCCTAGTTCCTGTGTATCTCCCCAACCTCTGACTGTTTATTGCAGAATGAGTTTCCTGCCTATGAACACTACCTTGACTTGAACCCTAGTTCCTCTCTGTCCCACTGGCCCCAAGTTGCTTATGTTGGCTCTGCTGATCTTGGCTTATGGCTCTGCTTTCCTTGACCCAGTGCTTTCCATATCTTGGCTTGACAAAGGGATTTTTTAAAAAAAAGTTCCCTATGGGAAAAGACAAAGACTTTGGTATTAACTCACTCCACTAGCAAGTCCAATTCGTACTCAGCAAATTGAGATGTCGAGAGAGTTGAAGTAAGCAAATACTCTATCTGTGTGCGTGTATGCAAGTGTATATATAGTTGCAAAAGAATTCATTTGGATTGAATTAATAGTTCAAAATTAAATGCACATGATTCTTGATAATTTGTTAGGTGGAAGAATAAACAGACAACTTTTAATACTTTAATATTAAATGACTTCATTTTTAAAAAATCCCCTTATTGATCTAGAAATGTAGATTTGTAGAGTAGCCAACCTGTGTAATCAATTTAAAATGATTTAAATCCATGTGAGATTCATATTTAAAGCTATTTTTCATTTGTTTCAAAGTTATTTACTTGGTTTCCAACTATATAGAATTAAATATTAAGGTTTATAATGTTATATCTATTCTAGGAACCAGGCAAGAGAACAGTAAAAATAAAACACAGGGTAACCATTACTTTCTCTAAAGGGAGTCACCTTTGTCATTTGAGAATATCTGTCTGGAAGCAAATCTGTTTCTCTTTCTCCCTTTCTGCTTCATCAATAGTACTTTTGAATCCCTTACTGATAAGATCACAACTTCTGGTACTAGTACTTACTGGCTAGTCAAATTCTACTGTACCAGTTCAGAGGAGAAATGCATCAGTACAACCATAATAATTCTTATTGTGTATCTGAAGACTGATCCAGGTATTATGTGTGACTGAGGAAAATGCTGATCTGTTTTCTGGGCATAATAGTGTGATTTAAAATGCGGTTGTGCAAAGCTTTAAAAAATCTTCAACAAAAGAAAAATAAAATGTAGCTCTAGTTTTAACATTGATGACATTCACTTTGATGAGACTTGCTGGCTGTTGCGGGCTGTGACTCCAGAATTGATGTTAAAAATAAACCCGCAAGGATCCTTTAATACTTCAGAAAATGGAAATATCAAAGTTTAATGCCAGTTATTAAAATGAAACCTGAAGATATCCACAGATTTCTGATCAGATTCCTGTCACAGTATTGATTTTCTGAAGACCCACAAGGGTTCTTTTGGACTATTGATTTCCTTTGACAACAAATTCCCCTAGTCTTGCCATTCATTATACTCTGTTTTGCTACCTACTTGATTGGCATGCCTCTACATTCCTCTTTTGCCTATTTAAAGCCTTACCCTTCAAGGTCTAGCTCAAGTGTAATCTATACCATGAAACCAGCCCAGACTACTCTAATGTACACTGACTCACCTCTTTTTCTCTAATCTATTTTCATCTGTTCATAGGGAGTTAAACATGTAGCTATGTTCCACTTCACAAATTATTACAACAAAAATAAGCTAAGTGACTAAGATGTTCTAAATTAATCCCAAAGACACTCAGAGAGTAAGGTACTAATATTCTCAGTTTACAAATGAGCAAACAGAGCAGAGAGAAGTTAAACATCTTGTCCAAAGCCACAGATATTGTAAGAAGTGAGAAATATGTGATACTAACCACTCATCCATACTGCCTTTTCCCAGAAGTTTGTCTCATTTTCCAGTTAAATGTTATCGTATTTAAAAGTGGAAACCAAATCTTATATTTCACTTTCATTTCCATAGAGAGATCAGCATAGTGCAAGGTGTACAGTTGTACCCAATTGTACTTGCTTGATTCTCAACATCTTAGCTCAAGTCTCAACTTTTTTCTTATTTTTTAATTTTTCTTTTATGGCATTAAATACATCCTTGTAAGCCACCAAAAATCCATTTTGGAATAATAATCAAATGCCCTGCAGTTCAAGTTTTTCCTTTCTTTCCCCAACTCTCTTAAAGTGGGAGAAGGGAACAATGGAAAGGGAAGAGGAACACACATAATCCATCCTTGTTCCATCAAGGCACAGTAAACAACAAAATGAGAGGAAACTTCAACGATTATATACCTGTGAAAATTAGCCAATGTGCTGTGTCAGGCAATACCAGTAAAAGAGGGCAACCATCACTTTTTGCTTTGGATTTTATCTTGAATTGTTCTGTGTTTGAATCTTTCTCTGCCCATATCCATATATTTCAGAAGGGAAAAGAGAATTGGTTCAGTGAATCCAGAAAGGAAGAACAGAACAACTACATCCCATTAATTTAATAAATTCAAATAAATTTTCTGTTCTTTAGACAGAGGATACATGAACAACAGAAAATAAAGACTTTTGAAGCTAATTATTACAATTAACAATATCATAATACACAAGAAGTCATCTCCTATTTATGTCTTTGCTGAAAGTTATGAGGAGTAAATGAAACAAGAATAACATGAATGAAATTCTGAAAGTCAGTGAAGTATATTTTGGGGATTTCATGAAGCTGCCAATGACTTATCCCCATTCCTTAAGCAATATAATTCCCAGCTCTTGGTTCTCACTTTGTTTCTCTTGCAACAACAATGAGCCAACCACCCTGGAGGAGATGGATTCCCCATTCCATCCCTATTGGTATCCTACACTGCTCCTAGCCACTCAGACTTGGTAGCTTAAATAATTCTTTGCCATTGTTATTTTCCACTACAAACTCTGTGTACCTTCCAAAGTGAAACAATAAACTATTTTTTTAATAAAATGCTGTTGCTACTAAGTTGCTTCAGTCGTGTCTGACTATGTGTGACCCCACAGACGGCAGCCCACCAGGCTCCTCCATCCCTGGGATTCCCCAGTCAAGAATACTGGAGTGGGTTGCCATTTCCTTCTCCAATGCATTCATGCATGCTAAGTCACTTCATATGCAAAGTCGCATATCTCTGTGCGACCCTATGGAGAGCAGCCCACCAGGCTGCTCTGTCCATGGGATTAAATAATCCATCATAATTTGCTAACATGGGGTAATGCTAAAGAAGAGAGTTCCCCATATTCTTCCACATAATGTACATTTTTTTTCCTTTGAAAATTAATGCACATCTTCAGTAAGTTTTCTCAAAGAATAGGCCAATACAACATTTGCTTAACATAGCAGAGCTTTCTAAAATTCCTCTCTTCTCATCTATTGACTCAAAGTCTTCAAACCAGCTGCTCACAATCTTTCCCTCCTGTAAAATTCTTTCCCAAATACACAGGGAACTTTCCTGTCTCCTCAATCATCCTCATTCTTTCTGCCCTTTGGATCTAGCCCTATCTTCTTTCCATTTCCTTTCCCTGCCCTTTCCTTTATAAAGGCTCTATAAACCTGTGATTTTTTTAGTATAACATAATAAAGGCTTATAAAATTCAGTAGTGCACAAAGTTTAAAAAATATCAAAGTTCCCTATTCTCTCAGTACTGTCATACACTGCAACATCCCAATTACACTATTAATTGCTTTATAAGTATCTTGTAAGTAGGCTTCTGGAAACAATGATCTCCTTAGATTTTGAATTTTCATACCTTCTATGGTTTCTTGCACAAGTATGCCACTTTGTTTCAACAAACATAACAAGTGCCTACTACGGGCAAGATATTTTTCCTTGAAGTTGAGAGGATATAAAATTAAATAATACATGGTCAGTCTCTGCCTTCAAATATCTCTTGATGTCACTAAGAACTCTTTATCCAAGATAGTTTCATGGCATTCTTAGGTTAGTAGATTTCCTCTCACCTGTTTCTGTTCAATATTCTGAACTATTCACATGCTTGCTAGATTAGGGTCATGTTTTATGCCACCTCATATTTCCCACAATGTGAATATTATACAACCAATCAGTAGGCCAGGAGTGACCTAGTTGGAAAAAAAAAAATTCAAAGTCAATTGTTTCTGTCATAGTCTCTTTTCTATTTGACTGGAGTCAACAGGGATATCTCAATATCGTTCCACCCTGGCCCATTGCCTACCCCCTCTTTTACTTACTCCTTGTAGTCAAGACCTGGTTGAAAACAATCACTTTTCCTTCCAGCTCTCAAGTTAAGCAGATACTCAAAGATAATTTTCCTTAACCATCCAACACAGAATATGAAGGCAATCATCTTTCCCAGTGCACTTGGGCAGGAAACTGGCTAATGTGAATTATACCTTATGCATGTGGACTGCCCCTCTGCCATACCAACATTCATGGCCACCTGATGAAAGGAGCAGCCTACCTATTTGCAAAAGTCTTGTCAGTTTTGACTGAGGAATGGCGTCCAATTTGCCAGCTAGAAGTGGGGTAGGAAAAGACCAAGATCACATGGCTGGTAAATGGCTCTGTGCGCACAATGCTGAGTTGTGTCCAACTCTTTGCAACCCCATGGACTGTAGTCCTCCAGGTTCCTCTATCCTTGGCGTTTTTCAGGCAAGAATACTGGAGTGGGTTGTCATTTTCTACTCCAGGGGATCTTCCTGACCCAGAGATTGAACCCACATCTCTTGCGTCTACTGCACTGGGAGGTAACTTCTTTACCATTAGTGCCACCAAGGTAGCCTGTAAACAGAGGAAACAGGGATACATCGTTTGGAAGAAATACTCAAGCCGGCAATGTCACATAGTCTCTGGAACTAGGAGTGCAGATGGCGGTATGAAAGACCCAATAATCTTATCATCTCTATTCCTTGTATTTATCATCACAACCACTCAATGAATATCTAGATTTTCTGCATATGATTTTCCCCAGAGGAAAGACATTGACCTCCTTGAGGATAGAGAACTGGATCTCTTTTTCCCCATCCTCTTTAGTAGCTTGCACAGTATTAGGCACACAAGAAGGTTTGAATTGCTTTTCTGATTCGAATACCCCTGGTTGAAGGATAGAGGAGATTACATACAGAAAAGAAAGTTGTGCTTGTTTTAATTTAATTAAATTCATTATTTTAGTTTTCTGTTTCAAGAGATTGTGTGCTGCACCATGTTTTCATTTTCACTATTATCGCTTTTTTCGTATCAGAAGCAACTACAACATCTAGGTTTTCCTTTAGTAGTCTATTCCCAGGTGCACTTCCTTTTGTTTCCATATCCTTAATATCTATCCTAAACCTTTCTTTTCTTATCTCCAAATGACTAGTTTTAGCAATCGATCCCAAGTTCAGTGAGTAATGTCCTTTCTGTGTTTATATTGTTACCTTGAATATACATTCAAGAACAACATCTTGTACTTAGCTTCTTTCTCTTCATGTGTCTTTCCTTAGAACATTCTTGCTTTCTCTTTTGTACTTTATATTTCACAATTTCTTTTGTTTATCCTCCCTCTTCCTGTATGCGTTAAAAGATCTATATATATTGTTCCAGATGTTGTCTTCTAAAGGTCAAAATTACCAGAATCTAATTACCCATGGCTATCTACAAAGAGACAACAGGGAAAACAGAGTTTATTTGAAATCCAAGAATGATAAGAAACCATGTTTTGTGTAACAATTCAAACTTCTCTTCATAGTTCCCCCTGACACTCCCAAAATAGCTAAAGGAGCCAAACTGACTTAGCTGCTAATTCCATTCTCTGCCTGTTTACTAAATAAGGAAAGAAAAGCAATCCAGTAACTTAGCAGGTAAAAGGAAGGAAAATAAGGCATTCAAAAAGTGTAAGTAATTCCTGAATAGTTGCCAGTTGTCTGTATTTTTGTCTTTTTGGCCTAGACATACATATGCACATGTATTCACACACATATACCCACTTACAAAGATATATTTACTATGATCTCTGTATCTCCTATCTATGAAGTGGCATTTTTTTCCAAGTTAATTACCCTTGTTTCCACCATGTTCCTCTCATACTGTGTATGCATGCATATAAGTGTGCTTGTACCTCAAAAATTATCTCAAATAGGACCTATTAACCAAAGCAATACATTTGCTACATACATATTTCTGCTAATAGCCTGAAGAGAAGAAAGAAATAAATAATAGAAAATAGCTCAGCAGGAAAAGTGTTCACATAAAATATTCTGTTATACTAACACCCTAACATTAAAAAATTCTGCTAATTTATAACAAAGATTGCTAAAGCAAGAAACAAAATGGTATAGATAAGATTTTAAGAAGGGTATTTCATTCATCAAAATCTTTTAAAAAGAGAATGATTTCAAATTATTTAAAATAACTGTTTGCATGTAAATAATTTGCTAGTTCCCAAATATTCTTGTCAATTTGATAAGGCTCCCCTGGCACATGAGGTCAGCCTATGTGTGGAATAATTACAATTAAATTATGTATTACTCAAGCGAAATGGAGTTGATAGGTGTTTTTTTTTGCTATGTGTTTTTTTCCTAACGTTTTTAGATTCAATGAAAAAGTAGTTTATATCTTTAAAAGTTGATTGATTTTTAATCCTGGGATTAAGATGTCGTCCACACTCTTTTTAACAATTTGAAAATCATCCTGTTGATGGGCATAAGACTTGCACAGTTTGTATTGAATATATTATGTTATGCTCTATATTATAGTTGTATACATTGCCAACCTCCCTTGTTGTATTGCAAGCTTCTTGGCAGGCCCCATAATAATTCACCTTTTTAACCCCTGCAAAACCCAGCACCATGTCTTGCTCTTAGTATGTTTTCAGCAAATGCTAAATTAAGTAACTAGATTTTAAAACACCTCACCTATCAATACTTCAATCTCTATGTTTCAGGTACTTCCTAATTCAGATTTTTTTTTCTATTTCTGATTTATCTTTTCACCCAACTTAACCTGAAAAGTGAAGTCATACTGTTTATCTTTACCCAGTGAATTGAGATATACATTTGGTAGTACAAAGATTCTTTTGAAAGATATATGGAGAAGACAGGATGTGGTTAGTGACAATATTTGCATATCTATCTTTAAGAGACTCACAGTATGTAGAGCTAGAAGGGGACTTTGAGATCCTCATGTCTTACTCTCTCCCTCTGCAGATGAGAAATACAGGGCACAAAGGTCAATGATTTGTCCAAGAACACATTTCAAACTGTTTGTTTGAAATGATTTGTCCAAGAACACATTTTAGCCTGCAGTGTAACCCAAGTGCTCTGCTTGCTTTTTCCAAACATCTGCTACCTCTGTTCCTTACCATATCTTCTGGCCTGACCTTTCTGCCTCCAATATCTTCCAGCTTCCAGTTTGTCTTACAGACTTCTGCATGTTTTTCTCCCTTAACCATAGATTTAGTCATGACATTTCTTTGCTTCAAAATCTAAAATGGCTTTATTTGGTATTATAAATATACCAATAAGAGTGTTTCTCAATGGCGGGGGGTGGTTTATCCCAGATGGGGACATTTGGCAGTATCTGGAGACATTTTTGGTTGTCACAACTGGGGGAGGGAGTGTTATTGGCATCTAGTGGGTAGAGGACAGGGGTACCTGTTAAACATCCTGCAACACACAGGACAGGCAGGCCTCCACAGCAAAGAATTCTGTGGGGCCAACTGTCAGTAAGTGTTGAAGTTGAGAAACCCTGTTCTAGATTTAGAGGGCTTTCATATCCTGATCTCAACTTTCTTTTTTAACCTTATTTTCCACTACCTTCTAAAAAGTGTAAACTACATCTTATTTCTTGTATATGTTCCATACTTTCTTGTTGCCTTGATTTTGCTTAACTTGAAATGTTTTTATCTCATCTTTTTACATTCTTTCTGCTAAAGGCTAAACTATATATGACTTCCTCCATAAAAATCTTCCCTGGTCCTTATAACTAGATCACCATTTTCTCTTCTCAAGTCTCATAAAAATTTGTATGTATGTTATTTAAAAATGTACACATTATTTTGGGAAAGTCTGGCTGTTAGACTACCATGCAGCTGTGAGAAAAAGTACACTAAGTTTGGAATTCTAATACTTAATGACTCCACTATTTATTAACTGTGTTTGATCTTGGACATGTGATTTAATCTCACTGGTCTTCAAATTTTTCATCACTAAATTGGGATAAATAATGCCTACTTCCTAAAAATGGTGAGAGGAGTAAGCAAAGTTATACAAATGAAAGTGCTTTTTAAGTTTTAAAGCACAGTGTCCACGTGAGAGATTGTTATTTTTATTGCAAGGGGAATTAGCCCTTGAAAGGCAGGTAAACCTTCCATTTAACCTTGTGTGGGGAATAAGAAATGCATTGACCATACTGCAAGTTTTCTGGTTGACCTTGTGTGAAGGCTGGGAATATGCTTAAGTCTAATTTTCCTCATGAACAGTACAGTATGTTCTTTATGACTTGTATCTACCCAGTGTGGTGGTAAAGAAAACACTTCCTTCCTCTGGAAAAGAAAGAGAACAGGTGAGTTCACCAGCCAATTATGCACAACAGCCAGCGGCAACAAGAGACCTGCAAAACAATTTTTTGCAGTCAAATACATCCAGCTCATAAAGAAAGTCATAATACTTCTAGTTACTTGCAAGGACATTTCTATTAGTGTCCTTGCCATCTCATAATCCCCAGAATGCAAGTGTCCTTTGGTAGCCAGTTTGGGAATAAAAGAGATGACAATTAATAAGAAGAAACCTGACAGGGTTTTTATTTTTTGATGACAGTTTGCCGGATGCGGGGAGGCCTAATTTGTATAACACCAACACCTATGGAAATTAAGTATGGATAAGAGGCCCTGGAGCTTGATATTATAACTATACAGATGTTTCACACTAGAGGTCACTCTTGCAATCTAAGAACAAAATTCTGAAAATAAGAAAACACAGCAAAACAAAACAAAAGCAAACATCTATCAACAACAACACAACAACACGGACATGACATCAATGCAAAAATTGAGGAGATATATATATCATTTGAATTCTATGAGGATGCTTTTAAAATGATCAAATGAATTGGTAATGTAGTGGACAGTTATTACTGAGTGCAGGAGGGAGCTAAAAAATAATTGCTCTCCCTGGCAGGCAGGCAGGTAAACAGCTTGTTCTTCCATGACTTGGGACATCAACCCTCAGCTGCACTGAAGTGCTCAGCTTGATACAGATCTAACTAGACTGGAATGACATAGGCACTTTAAACTGAGTTGTTGGTAAGAGGAATTACAGGAATGGAATTCAATGTATCAATGCAGCAAAGAAAAACACTCTCTGTTCCTGGCTTTCTACAGAAAAGTTGTTTTTATTGTGAAAGTTCATTTCTTAGATGTCAACTAAGTGAGTAAATTAGAATCACCCTATGAGTTGTTGTCTCTAGGGCTAGGCACATATTTGTACCCAACAAACCACTATGTATTTTATGAGAGAAATGCTCACACTCTTCTCTTGCTTCTCCAAACCCTCATTCCTGCTGTGAACTTAATTGGCCTGCATAGGGCCTGGAATTCCAGCTGTCATTCCTTCCTCAGGTAAATACATTTTACTTTCATTTGTCCCTTGTTAAAATCCAGAAACTCCTGGCAGAAGAAGAGGGGTAAGAGATAAAGTTATTCTCATCCTTCAAACCTCATTTTTAAAGTAGGTTCTCATTTGGGAACCTGATAATAAAGTCCAAAGTAAGACAGAAAGGACATGTATCAGGAAATATTGATGTGATCCAGGATAAAGGAAAGACAGGTATGGGTGGTAAACCTGAGGCACCACTGGGGAATAATTGAAAAGCAGGGGAGTATTGAAAACAAACAAACAAACAAAAAACTGAAAGGATAATAAAGATTTCAAATGCTATCAAGCTAGTAGTATGAAAGAGATTTAAAATCTGGCCTTTTATCTGCAACTTAAATCAACACAATTATGAAGAAAATTTTTTTCTCTATGAAAGAAAAGGATAAATAATGAATAATATTATTAAACAGACTCCCATACATATATAAGAGGCGAGGAGTAAATCAAAAGAATACTGATGAAGTAAGTTTGATCTGTACAACATATCCTCTTTCTTAATGGCATGTGTAATACAAAAACAAAACCAAAGAAATGGGGCTTTGGTTTCAAAACCTTGAATGTTTTGTTACCAAAGCATATTAGGAAACTGTCACCATAAAGCCCCACTGGGATTTAAGCACTTTCCAAGAACTTCAACCTCTAGTGCCTGGGAGAATGATAGGCAGTTATACTGGAATAAGGGAAATCAAATTATAGGATTTGAGTCTGGAAGAGTAGGTGAGCAATAAACCCAAATTAGTTTTACAATGTACACCTTTGAAGAAAATCAGATGATATATAAGGTTCTGTCTAAAC
>ML662918.1:496309-528316 GCA_007570785.1 Antilocapra americana
ATCTCAATAATTCAAGCCCCAAATAGCCCACTCTTTCCTCGTTTCAGATATAGCTCCCTGCCAAATCTGTCCAGGAAATTAACTTCGGAACTCACTTTTCTCTGAATGCACTGATGGAGCCAAAGGCAGTGCAGAAAAAGTGACTCTTACTGAACAACTTAGCCCATACCAGTTGATATTGCTACTTTTACTCTACTTCATAACCTTGGGAGAATTTGCCTTTTCTTATTAGCATGAACCACTTCCATAGTAAGTGAAAATTGGGAGAAATTGTTAGAAGGAAAAATTCTGTAGGCAAATAAAGACCAAAAACTAAGGGAAAAAATATAATACTACTGAGAAAAATCAAGTGGCTGCTGGAAGACATTTTAAGGACTAATCTCCTATTCCTTTTACCTAGAAAGGAAAAACTGATGGCTAATTCTCTGTAACCTAAGAGATGCCTGAACTTGGAAACTAAAAAAATCTAAGCAGTGACCTAGAGAAAAGGAAAAGAAGTCCCAACAAGTTTATGTTCAGGGTATGTTTTATCCAAAAGAGATAAAATAAAGCCATGTTAAAAATAAATAAGCTTCACTAAGAAAAGTATCTCACTTCAATTCTGAGATACTTGAGAAGGTCACAGGGAAAAGCAGAGATTTGTCCAAGACTTGAAGAGGATTGATTCCAAACCCCATCCCACAGAGGAATGTAGAAGAAGAAAAAAGGAGCCATGGTAGGTTAAGCTCATCAAATAAGAGAGATAAACTAGAGGGAGAATATCTGGGTTCAGGGCCAAAATGACTTACTCATTTTAAAATTTTACGACAGAGGAGAAATATCTGTATAACTTGTTTTAATTTTACTATAATGTATAAATTATGAAGGCAGAAATTTTAATCTGTGATGTTTATTGCTATACTGCTTGGGCCTAGAAAAATAATTGACACATAGTAGGGCTTCCTTGGTATCTCAGCTGGTAAAGACTCCACCTGCAACACTGGAGACCCCAGTTTGATCCTTGGGTCAGAAAGATTCCCTGGAGGAGGACACAGCAATCCACTCCAGTATTCATGCCTGAAGAATTCCCATGGACAGAGGAGCCTGGCGGGCTAAAGTCCATAGTATCACAAAGAGTGGGACATGACTGAGCGACTGAGCACAACACAGCACACGTCCTCAATAACTATTTGCTTAAAGACTGACTGAATGAGGTATCTCTCTAAATGTAAAATGTATATATCTAGGAATATTGTGAGGGTTAGGTGGCAGAATGCGTGTACAGGTATCAGTCCAAGTTTTGTGGGCCTAAAGTTCACACAGTTCAGTGGGTGCATTTAAGGAAAGAATACTCAATAGTAAGGACAATCAGTTCAGTCACATCCGACTCTTTGTGACCCCATGAAATAATAAGTACAGAATTATGTATAAAAGCAAATAAATTTTAGAATGAGAAAAATCATTTTATGTTACACATTTTGAAAAGCTGATAAATGTCACAAATATCAGAGTAAAAAAAAATAGTTCCATGAATTAACTAACATACTTCTGTATTTTTATTCCTTACATTTTAAAACTGCATATACCCTGTTTTCCTCCTCATATGACAACAATTTTATACTATTTTCTCTAGATAGAATGGGCTTGTGGCTCAGCTGGTAAAGAATCCACCTGCAATGTGGGAGACCTGGGTTCGATCCTTGGGTTGGGAAGATCCCCTAGAGAAGGGAAAGGCTACCCACTCCAGTATTCTGGTCTGGAGAATTCCATGGACTGTATAGTCCATGGGTCGAAAAGAGTCGGACATGAATGAGTGACTTTCACTTTCACTTAAACTTTCCCTTTAGACAGAACTGAAAGATAATTTTTCCTCTAGCATAGTTGATTGAAAATTATTTATAAGTTCAGAAGTTTCCTTCAGTTTCAGAACTTATTATTAATGTCATGTAAAGTTTGGGAACTGCTGTCAAATTTGGGGGAAGCATATACCAATTTTAAAATCAATTTCTATCGCTGCATTGTTTACAATAGCCAGGACATGGAAGCAACCTAGATGCCCATCAACTGACGAATGGATAAGAAAGCTGTGGTACATATACACAATGGAATATTACTCAGCATTAAAAAAAAATTCATTTGGAGCAATTCTACTCAGATGGACGAAACTGGAGCCCATTATCCAGAGTGAAGTAAGCCAGAAGCAAAAACAACAATACAGTATATTAACACATATATATGGAATTTAGAAAGACGGTAACGAGAACCCAACATGCGAGACAGCAAAAGGAACGCAGATGTATAGAATAGACTCGTGGACTTTGGGGATGAGGGTAAGGGTGGGATGATATGGGAGAAGGACATTGAAACAAGTTAATTATCATATGTCTAATCAATCGCCAGCCCAGGATTGATGCTCGGGGCTGGTGCAGCGAGATTTCCCGGGGGGGAGGGAGGAGGGAGGGGAGTTCTGGAGGGGAAGCATATGTAAACCCATGGTGATATCATGACATTGTATGGCAAAAACAATAAAAACTCAATTTCTATCAATTTTCTTGTACATATAGAATAATTTTCCATAGAGAGGTTCTAGCCGTATATGTGTCAAAGCTCATTTCTCTTACATTCACTTATACTTCGGTTGCCAAACACTTTAGGATATATTATTGCTTTAGTAGGACTTCTGGTTCTGCAGTTTCAGGTCATTGGGTGAGTCAGCACAGGGGGTGGTAGGATAATTTCTTGGAAGCCATTCCATACTGGGGTAGCTAGCATAACAAAACTAGTGTATGATAGTGGATTCCATGTCCTAACAAACTCAAATTCAGTCTTCTCAGTTAGATTCCTAAAATGCTCATGTTTACTCCAATGCCATCAGATAAGGGGGAAAATGTCCTGAGTTCAGTGAAAATATCTTCTACAAATTTCACAAAAACATATGATCAGACAAAGCATTGCTAAGGTTATTCTCAGAGGTTTGGAGGGGGCCCATCAGGCTTATGCTTCAGTAACTTCACAACAAACCAACCTCCGTGGATATGAGTATACTTTGTAAAGTGCAGAGTGTAATAAAAACATTGATAATGGCAATGATTATATTGTAAATTATTTAGCCTAGTGACATTTGTAGAAAGTTATGGGAGAAGTCATGCATTACTTTCTGTTGCGTGCATCCTCAGTTGTGCCCAACTCTTTGAGACCCCATGGACTATAGCCTGCCAGGCTCTTCTGTTCATGGGACTTTCCAGGCAAGAATACTGGATCAAGTTGCCATTTCTTCCTCCAGGTGATCTTCCCGACCCAGGAATTGAACCCATGTCTCCCACATTGGTACGCAGATTTTTTTTTTTTTTTTAATCACTAAGCCACCTTGGAAGTCCACTGTGGGAGAAGCCATACTGGACTCTTTAAGTGTCAGTTTACACTGTGTGTACTCCCTGAAAATCCCTGGTAGAATCCATATCCTAATTGACCTGAATCACAGGAAGCAAGAAGGAAAAAGGTTGCCTTCTATAACTACATCATTCATACAGTGATTCCATAAAAAAGAGGCCCAGAACATAACCCCAGTAATTTCAAAATTCCCTGGATCACCCGATTTTATGTTTAGTATGCATTCTTTAGAAAGATATATAATGACAGAAAATATCTACTAATTCACTAATGCTTTGAAATAACCCATCACTTAATTTATCACAAAAGCATTTAAGCATTTGTACACTACTTAAAAATGTCAGTGGTATATGGATATGAATAAGACATAATAATGATTCAGTCTTTGGATGTCATGTGTCAATATGGCTTCTTCATAACCACTACAGTTTCTAAGCCAATTATAACCTGAGAGGACTGTATGTTAGCATGGTTGACCCATCCTACAAATGGGTGAAGTTTGGAATTTATCTTTCAATCTTAATATTCTCTTTTAAATTAAATTTATTTATTTTTAATTGAAGGATAATTGCTTTCCAGTATTGTTAGTTTCTTCCAAACATCAACATGTATTAGCCATGGATATACTTATGTACCTTCTCTCTTGAGCTTCCCTTCCATATCCCTTCCCATTCCACCCATCTAGGTTGTTACAGAGCCCCATGTTCAGTGCCCTGAGTCATACAGCAAATTCCCATTGGCTATATATTTTAAATAAGGTAATGTATGTTTCCATGTTACTCTCTCCAGGAATTCCATCCTCTCCTTCCTCCCTTGCCCCCATGTCTATAAGTCTGTTCTCTATGCCTGTGTCTCCATTGCTGCTCTGCAAATAATTTCTTTAGTATTGTCTTTCTAGTTTCCACTTATATGTGTTAGTAATGACATTTGATTTTTTATTTCTGACTTAACTCTGTATAATAGGCTCTAGGTTCATCCAACTCATTAGTACTGACTCAAATGCATTTCTTTTTATGGCTGAGTAATATTGCATTGTATATGGCTTCTTTATCCATTCCTCTTATGCTGGACATCTAGGTTGCTTCCATGTCCTAGCTATTGTAAATAGTGCTTCAGTTAACATTGGGGTACAAGTGACCTTTTCAATTTTGGTTTCCTCAGGGTTTGTGCCTAGTAGTAGGATTGCTGGGTCATCAGGGCAATCAGTTCAGTTGCTCAGTCATGTCCGACTCTTTTCAACCCCATGAACTGCAGCATGCCAGGCCTCCCTGTCCATCACCAACTCCCAGAGTTTACCCAAACTCATGTCCATTGAGTCATTGATTCCATCTAACCATCACATCCTCTGTCATCCCCTTATCCTCCTGCCTTCCCTCTTTTCCAACATCAGGGTCTTTTCAAATGAGTCAGCTCTTTGCATCAGGTGGCCAAAATATTGGAGTTTCGGCTTTAACATCAGTCCTACTAATGAACACCCAGGACTGATTTCCTTTAGGATTGGCTGGATGGATCTCCTTGCAGTCCAAGGAACTCTCAAGAGTCTTCTCCAACACTACAGCTCAAATGCATCTTTATAGTCCAACTCTCACATACATACATAATATATATATTATGTTTTTGTGATGACTAAACGAGTGATTAAAATGCCTGGCACAGTGTCTGGCACAAAGTAATGCTCAGTAATGGTAGCCTTTCTATTGTTACTACAGCTACTTGCTTTATAACTTTAGGCCTAAATAAGGCTATGACTTTTTACCCACAGATAACACATATCAAGGAGGCAACTGCATCATCCAATTTTAGATTACTTCTACAAATTTCTAATATAATAACAATAACAACAGCATCTAGCATTTATCAAATACTTGTCCTTTGCTGGTTTGATTTACTGCCATAGAAAAAAGCTACTATCATTTATCTGTAAGACTTGTGGAATTATTAATAATATGGACACTCTGTAGTTGATGGCATATTGATTGATTTTCAATATGAAAGTTTACTTTCTACCTGACATGTTTTTCTCTAAAACACTATTTTTTTTGTTTATTGACTACTTCATTTATCTATTGATTCATAAAATAATGTTAGAGTAGTTGTATGACAGAAATCAATACAACACTGTAAGCAATTTTCTTCCAATTAAAAAATAAATTAAAAAATATTAGAGTAATTGTCTACTGGGATTGAGACCAAAAGCTAAAAGGTAGTTTTTACATAGAAATTAGGAGTAAAAATATTTAGGAACAATTTTTTGATAACTTTCAGGACCACACTTACCATACTTATCTTTGCAATTTTCTAGATACTAGGTGAGGAGATGTGTACACAGTAGCTAAGGAAACTAGCTATATGATGTAATAGCTCTTAAGAAATGAAGCTAACCTTCCTCAACTTTGCTTGTTCGTTAGTTCATTGGTTCAGTAATGATTCCCACGGAGAAAGAGAGGGATAAAATCTAATTTCCAGGGAAAGAAGCCATAAAGGATTTCTCTTCCTTTATAAACCACAATCCCCCTAAATTTAAACTTAGTCAACTCACCATCTTATACCTATTGTCCTATTAGTATGATTACTAACAGATGGTTTTCTTTGAATCTGCAGTGTCTTTATTAGCTTCTCTATTGATTTTCACACTATCTGGCTGGGAATATGTTTATGTTGCTGCTGTTGTTTTGTTGCTAAGTTGTGTCCGACTCTTTGCAACTTCATGGACTATAGCCCGCCAGGTTCCTTTGTACAAGTTATATAAAAGCCCAAGAGTGAAAGTAAATATGGGTATTCATTCCAGATGAAAGAGTAAGCAGGGACATACTTCCATTACTCTAGGATGTCAGGAAAGAATGAGGTAAAGGTAGGCTGTGGAGATATGATCAGGGGGTCAGTTTTATTGTGTTCTAGTTCAAGCTGTGGGGACATCATGCAAATCATTCATCTCTCTGGGCTAAATAGAAGTGATAATGTTTCTCCCTACACTAAAAATAGGTGATAATCAAATATGTTTCATCTCCCCAATCCTCTATATTCATTTAATCATCAGATTTTTATGGTTTTATATACTAAATATCTTTTGAACCTCTCTCTCTCCCTTTCCATAGCAACTTAAAGTTCTTCTCACTTCTTACCCATATTACTCTGACTCCTAACCAGTTGTGGTGGAATTGAAAAGGCAACACATTCTTTTTTTGGCAACACATTCTTTATAGTTCTTCCCATCAAGAGATGAATTATATTTCTCTACCCCTGAATCTGGGCTGACGTTATGACTTGCTTTGACCAATAAAATGGGGCAAAAGTGACATTGTGCAACTTCTGAACTAGGTCTCAGGAAGCCTTTTAGCTTCTGTTTTTATTTTATCTCTTGTGGCTCTGAGATTGCCATGTATGTTGGTTTCCTATAGCTGCTGTAACAAATTACCACAAATCTAGAAGCTTGAAATAACACAAATTTCCCACATAGTTCTAAAGGTCAGAAGTCCAAGATCAGTCTCAGTGAATTAAAGTCAGGATGGCAACAGGTCTGCTTCTTTCAGGAGGCTCCGGGGGAGATTCTAGTCCCCCTGGGTTTTCCAGCTTCTACCAACTGCCTGCCTTTTCCAGCTTCAAACACGGCAGTGTAGTATCTTCAAATTTCTTTCCAACTATCATCTCTGCTTGTCATTACATCTCCTTATCTGGCTGATTCTCTTGCCTTCCTCTTATAAGGAAACTTGTGGTTAGATTGGGCCCACACTTGGGTAACCCAGAGCACTCTTCCCATCTCAAGAGCCTTAAATTAATCATATCTGCAGCTGTCTATTTTGCCTTTTAAGATAATGTATTCACAGGCTCTTGAACTTAGGCTATGAGCACCTTTGATGATGGTGGCCATTATTCTGGCTGCAACAACCATATATACAGTACGGGCTATCCTTCTTGAAGATGAAAAATCACAGGGATAGAGAGGTCCAGGAAATGGCACAAATGATCAGATGTATGTATGAGGCCACAGGAGAGATCTACAGAACAGCCCAGCTGAGCATAGCTCACAGAATCTTGAGCAAATAAATAGCCCACTAAATTTTGCGGTTGTTTATCTTGTTTTTTTTTTTTTTTAAAGACAATAGATACATCACTCTCTCTGGATCCAGACTTGCTGCCTATTTAATTCCTATTCCATTCTGCTGCTGGAGTGACCTTTCTAAAGTGTGATTCTTGCTTAAAACCTTAAAATTGTTCCCCTTGACCTTGAGGATAATGTTAAAGTTATTTTGCATGATATTCAAGGCCCTCCCCAACCTCATCCCTGCCTATATATCCTACCTTTTCTTTCATTCAGTATTCATTTTGTATAAATGTGTATTCCTGCATCAGTGAACTCTTAGCTTATGTTACTAAACATTACTTTATAATTGTGTAAGTATATGTCTGTCTCCTTTACTTGTCCAGGAACTTGAAGTCATGGATATTTCTTCACTTATATCATAGGTGAGGGAAGGGTTTTCCTTGACCATCTTAGGGTCCCTGGCTGGGTCTGAAAATTACACTGCAAAGACATATTAACAGGAGAAAAGCATGAAAATTTATTTACTATAAATTTTGTGTGGCATGGGAGACTTTATCAGGAAATAAAGAGCTGAAAAAACCAAGGTGAGTATTTTATGCTAGGTTTGATGAAAAGTAGGTAGTTGTAAACATAAAAGGTTAAGGAGTACGAAGTAAGCACAGTAAACTGTGGAAATTTAGCAAGGCATGCTTTTTAAGGTTCCTCTTGACATCATTGTGTTTTCAGAGATGAGTGTGTTCCTTTCTTCCAGGTATAGGGAGGGCACCTTTCCCTTGAGGATTTTATAACCTGTTTTTGTGAAGAAGGGTAGTGGTAGGGAGGAGGAGGTCAGAGTGATTTCCTTGTTTCTGCCATTTTCTTAAACTCCTTCAACTTAAAATCATCAATATGCCAAGGTGCCATACTTTGGGTTAGTGTGTTCTAAACCCCACCATTATGTACTTGAAACACTTGGCACAGTATCTGGGATACAGTAGCAATTAATAATTATTCAATGAACCAATGAAGAAATAAACGGTCATTCTGTTTTCAGGAAAGTTCTGTTTTCTGGCCTTGTGTAGATCATATGAAACATCCTATTAAAATGTTTCTCCAGTGGCCTACTTACTGGTACTTTCTAGTTATGGAACCATACACTTATTATTTCAGTTTCCTGTATCTTAGTTTCTTCACCTGTAAAATAGGAATAATATAAGTAATATTAGTGCTTATTTCACAGAGTTGTTGTGGGCAATACATTTATGTATGTAAAGTGCTTAAAAGCATGCTTGGCACAGAGGAAATGCTATTAAGTATCACGAATCATTATGATGATTTTCATGGTGGTAGTGATCATGATGGTTGTTAATCTCACAGTCCAGGGGAGTGTAGAAACTCAGTTGAAGATTAGCTGGAACAAAAGTATATTTTTTTTGTAATCCCAACAAAACTAATTACAGGAAGCATTCTAAATAGTTCTCAATTATTCCTATATGTAGAAAAATATCTGTGTATCAGTGCAAATCTATGTTTCAGTGGAAGACCTGTGGCCTGTCTTATTCAGTTCAGTTCAGTCACTCAGTTGTGTGTGACTCTTTGTTACCCCATGGACTGCAGCATGCTAGGCCTCCCTGTCCATCACCAACAGCCAGAGTTTACTCAGACTCATGGGCATTGAGTTGGTGATGCCATCCAACCATCTCATCCTCTGTCATCCCCTTCTCTTCCTGCCCCCAATCTTTCCCAGCATCAGGGTCTTTTCAAATGAGTCAGCTCTTTGCATCAGATGGCCAAAGTATTAGAGTTTCAGCTTCAACATCAGACCTTTCAACAAACACCCAGGACTGATCTAATTGATTTCCCTTCCTTGACCCTCATGGAAAAACCAATTTTATCGCCATTTACAATACCTACTAATACTAATTTATTCCATAAACATTCGTGCTCTTCTGTCTTTTCCTCTAAATAAATTATAACTTCTGCTTGGTCCCCTCTTATCATAAGAGTAAAATCTTTAGCACATATTTATTTATAGCTATAAGAGAATCATGATTTTTACCTTTTTCTAAAAAATACATTTTAACAACTTTATCCGAGTCATATCTTCTATTGGTTCCCAGAGGTAACTCCAGATTGGCAATGGAAATATGCTGAGTGTGTTTTTCTAATCTGAATTTTGCTCTCCTGTAATCTTGTTTTTTGTTTGTTTACAGCCGATAAGTTATTCCCCATTGAGAATGTGGTTTAATTATTTGGCTGCTTGTGATTTCTGTAAATGGACTGCTTATAGAAATCTATTCTTTGTTAGATAAAAGACAAAAGACAATACTTCTTGTTAGCCTTTTTGATTGGGAATTTGGTTTTATGGTTTGATCATTTGATAACTTCTATAAATTGATTAATAGTTGTACAAAGACCTTGTGCATGTAGGGTGAGAGGTAACCAGAGACTCTGGTTTGTTACTATTTTCTGATTGTCTATTTTGAACTCACCAGTTATTTTACCAACTGAGAGGCTCTTTGATATGGACCAGAGGGTTATATGGGTCTATTTACTTTTCACTCATGGCTCAAATTTTGGAATTGAGGCTATAAAGAAAAGTTCCATCTGTGTAAGGGTGTGTTATGGGTTGAAATGCATCCCCCCAATTCCATATAGATGTCCTAATTTCCAATGTGACTGTGTCTGAAGATAGGGTCATTGTTGTTGTTCAGTCACTAAATTGTGTCTGACTCTTTGTGACCCCATGGACTGCAGGACACCAGGCTTCCCTGTCCTTCACTATCTCCCAGAGTTTGCTCAGATCCATGTCCATTGAGTTGGTGATGATATCTAACCATCTCATCCTTTTATTAAGAGGTAATTCAGGTTAAATGAGGTCATAAGGGTGGGGTCCTAATCTGATAAAACTGGTCTTTTAAGAAGAAGAGAGAGCTCTCTCATTTTCTCCCTCTTTTCCCTCCACTGTGTTTGCCTTCACAAAACCAAATCCTAGATGCAGAATAAAAATAAAACAGAATAAAACCTCTAAGTTACCTTTTACATCTAAAACTATCTTTTTTAGGCTTCCTGGAAAGGCACACAGATTTGTTTTTAGTAAAAACAGAAGCTATAGAAGTAACTATATTTATTCGGTATGTTTCATGGGGAGAGTTTTCAAATTAGAAGAGAGATGCTCAGTATTCTTTAGGTTAAATTTATGTGGGTAGGATGTTGTTAGGATAAATATTTCAGGAATTGTATATAGTGTGGGAAGTTTCAAGAGATTTGTCAAAACCTTTGGTGCTTTGCCTGATATTAGATGATAGCATTAGAACATTTTCAGTCATCATTTCAGTTATTTTAAAAAATGCTAACTGTCACAACTTTGATTCTTTAATTTGAATCTAGCATTTTCTAGGCCAGAGTTTTCAAATGGGGATTAATATCACTTACCTATTGAGTTTTATTAATATACAGGTGTTTAGGATGTACTCTGGGTCTTCCCTGGTGCTGCAGTGGTAAAGAATCGCCTGCCAATGCAGGAGACATGGGTTCAACCCCTGGGTTATGGAAAATTCCCTGGAGAAGGAAATGACAACCCACTCCAGTATTTCTTGCCTGGGCAATCCCAAGGACAAAGGAGACTGGTGGGCTATAGTCAATGGCGTCGCTAAAGAGTCAGACACAACTGAGTGACCAGAGAACAACAGGATCTGAACTGGATCAGACTACCCAGGTGGATCAGTAGTAAAGAATCTGCCTACCAATGTAGGAGACACAGGTTTGATCCCTGTGTTGGGAAGATGCTCTGTAGAAGGAAATGGCATGGTCCATAGGATTCTCTTGGAGAAGGCAATGGCACCCCACTCCAGTCCTCTTGCCTGGAAAATCCCATGGAGGGAGGGGCTTGGTGGGCTACAGTCCATGGGGTCATGAAGAGTCTGACACGACTGACTGACTTCACTTTCACTTTTCACTGTCATGCATTGGAGAAGGAAATGGCAACCCACTCCAGTGTTCTTGTCTGGAGAATCCCAGGGATGGGGGAGCCTGGTGGGCTGCCGTCTATGGGGTCGTACAGAGTCAGACACGACTGAAGTGACTTAGCAGCAGCAGCAGCATACGATTCTCTTGCCTGAAGAATCCCATGGACAGTGGAGCCTGGTAGGCTACAATTCATGGGGTTGCAAAAGAGTTGGACATGACTGAGTGACTATATAACAACTACTACATTGGATCACTTTACTTGATATATTCTTGGTATATTCTTATTCTATGCTTGGAATATTCATTGTATACTATGTCAGGATAATTTTTTCTCAAGATTATTTTCTCACTAAAATTAAAATTAAAATCAGAAATGAATTAAAATTCATTCATTAAAAAAAAATATATGTAATGTTCACTGTCCATGTCTATAATTGTTTTGTCTAAAACCCTTTTGGGGACTTTACTAATTTGTTTTGCTTGTCAAAGAAAACCAAATTTCCTTGACAGTTGCATTATTCTTGTAATAAATTCAATTCAGGTCTTGCACTTTTGAAAATTATCTGTAATAAATTAAGCCCAGCCAATTTAAGTCTTTTGTCATGTATAAATGTTTTTGTTTGTTTTACTCATGCTTCCTTGAAAATACTTTCAATAAGCTATAGGCCTGAGTGCTTCACTATCAGCAAAAGAGAGGCTATTTCAGACATCCAAGAAAAAGGATTATGCCAAGTATTCAAGATTCTGTCAAACAAGAATTAATTATATAAGACTGAAATGAAGTAATTAAAATATTCTTTATATTTTACTGTTCTATTTTCTGGATACATAAGGAAGTCCTTTCTCTTTCCTCTTAAGATGCCTATCACTCCTTTCTCTTTCCTCTTAAGATGCCTATCACTCTCAACAGTAGTAGATTCAATTTTTGTAAACACAAATGAAACATTTGTAAATGATATTTTATTCTTATCTAACCTCTTCAGAATTCAGAAATTCTTATTGGATACTCTTATTTTCATGTTATTGTAGATATTTGCATGGATTAAACAAGAGTCTGTTCTCCTTTTACTAGGACATAATTAGAAACATTGGTTATACAACTAAGGATTGCCTGGGATGTTATATTTGAGAATTATGCTCATTTAATTAGATGTGACCAGATACTTTTAAGGAACTAAGACTGACTTTATGAAGTCAAAGCATAAAATTCGCTGTCTCAGGAAACCTGGCCTAGAATCGGCTTCCAGGGTTCTTAGTCTTACAGATGACTAAGGAAGGTCATTTCTGGGCAGACCAGGAACCTAGAATGTTTTGAAGACCTTAAGAAGAGAGGAACAAAAGTATGTGTACAAGAGGTGAAACCTGGCTTGATTCTTAGCTTCAGGACTACAAATAATAATAGGCTTGTGAAAGTCCAATCGGAGATTCCTCACGAAGATTTCTATCAAAACAAACTTCAGAAGGTCATATGGCAAAATGAAAATACTTGCTGCTGCATCTACGTAAGTCATCAGGTCAAAGATAATGACACATCATATTTTTTGATCAAGATAAACTTCTTTGAGATTGTTTTTGATCAAAAGAGGGGATAATTGTAACAAAAAAAATTGTTTTTCAGTGGAAAACTATGTATCATCTAGAAAACACCCTTCAGACCTATCTGGTAGAAATTTAGTTGACTCTGAAACCTCACCCTGGAAAAACCAGTTTTGTCTCCATTTGCAATTCATCTCAACATTCCTTTACTCCATAAAAATATTTGCCCTTTTGACTTTTTAACCAATTATAATATTGCTTAGTTTCCTCATATCATATGAGTAAAATAAAACTTTAAACCTCATTTGTTTTTATGTCTATAGAAAAGTCATAGTTTTACCTTGTTCTGAAAATTATTTTTTTAAGAAAATTACATTTAATTCCTGGTTACTTTTCTGAGTTTAGATATAGAGTTGACTATGTTTTCCTTTATCAAGGAACTTTATGACTTAAAAAAATTCATAAAAATAAGTGCTTGATTTGTCATGACATATAACCTAAGTGATAACTTAAGTAGAACCCGAGTGTCATTTTAGTTTCATAGTCTGTTCTTTATTCATTTTCACTGTGATTCCATACAGCAAACAAACCTAAAGGATCAGAAGCTGTGGAGAGTAAATAATGACTTTGTCACATGCTAGTAAAACAAGACAGACATTCAGAAGCTATCTTTTGACATATTTTGAGGATAGAATGCATCCCCTAATCAAATAATATCTTGGCTTCTTCATTTATGTTCCACTCCCTCTTTTCTTGGTTGTATATTTATATTTTAAAACTAATGTTTCTGCTTGTTGGTTTAGAGAAAAATTTTTAAGTCACATGCAATATAAATTAACTCTCATTGCCTTCTATCTTATTAAAAGAAGACTTAATAGAACTGTTGCTTTTTGATAAAACTTGTGTATGTCCATAAGGTCCTATATAAGGATTTTGTGTGTGTAGTAATGTCAGAGACTCTTGATCTTACCCTTGTAACTGTGGTTATTACCCTGTTGATTCCTAGTAGGAACTATTCAGAAAATAGGAAAAGACAAAGAAATCAGTGGTGGTTGACTTCATAACCTGAAGGGTAGCTACCAACTCTAGGTCTTCTGATAAAATGTGGGGTTAATATCGCCTACCTCCATCACACCTGTTGTTCATCTGTTACCCATGCATCATGACAGCACTGAGTCTTACAGATTAAAGTTGTCTATGCAGTATTTGCACTTATCCTATTTCCATCTATTGTCCACATCTATTACTTGTGTGTTTTTAATATCTCTTGGTTTGGATCATGAATCAGAAAATAATGGATCTCTAATTTTGATATTATAATGAATCTGAGTTTCCAGATAAGACAAAGACCCCCCAGTTTGTACTTCACTAGTAAAGGGCAGGCGTTACAGCTTTTCTCTCAGGAAATTCTGGAGTAGCTTTACTTCCCTAATAAGTTGTCATGTGACAGGATATGATTATTCTGCAGTCTTCATAAGCATAATATTTTTAATTCCTACCTAAACTTCTCAGAGAATATGTGTAGTACCAGAGTACTGGGAGTGATATTCCCCAGGGATATCTGGTGATGTCTGGAGCCATTTTGAGTAGTCACAACTGAGAAGAAGTGCTACTGGCTCTTAGCTGGTAGAAACTATGGAGTTTCAGTGAAAGCACAGTACAGCATCCTCCACCAACAAAGAATTTTCTGGTCCTAAATGCTTATAGTGCCAATATTGAGAAACATTGGCCTAGTGTTCCAACAATGCTATCTGCCTGATATTGAACTGCTTATATTTCAAAAAAGGATGACCCTGAAAAAATACTTTTCTGACTTTCTTAGAACAATGCTATTAATGTTGTCTGCAATTTAACCCAAGTATTTCTCTTTTCTTATTTTAGGGCCTTGTGATAAGGAGTGGGGAAATTACACAGCTTCAATAATACAGAATGAGGAAAGTAGTATGAGTCTGAGAATGTGCAATACATATAAATGATTAGTGTAAAAAATCATTTTATAAAGTTAAACAAGTTTTACCTATCCTATGAGATCCAATATTTATATATAATACAAACAGAATTTTATCAGAACTGTTATAACTAATGATATTTTCTTTTATCTGGCACTATTCAGTGATAATTTTCTCTTGTAATCTAAATTACTGACTTTAAAAATCTCCAATGCACAAAACGGGAAACTGGAAGATGTAAACAATATTAAATTATTTGCATTATTCAATTACAGACTAAAGTGCCTCTTTAATGCAAGACAAGTCTTAATAAAAAGCTGTAATAACCAAAACAACAATAATAACCCCAAGAAACATTAGAAACTTTAAAAAATGGAGGTATATTTTATATAGCAAACAGCAGAAAATAATGAAATTACTGTGTGTTTTTTCAAATATTATTTAAGAATAGAATTTTATGTCCTACCTGGTTATTTAGTAAATAAATATGGAGTCACTAAAGCATTATGACTTAGTATCTTGCTGTATTTTTTATATAACAGCATTAGTTGAGGGAAATGAAAAATAATGTGTAATTATTATTCAGTTTTGACAAGATGCCATGTAGTTACACATTCAGTTGTTGCTATGTAATTACTAAGGAGGCCATTCATCTAATATTTTTTGTGTTTTGGGCGGCAGACCCTGCAATATGATATGAAGCAGAGTCTAATGGTGAAACAAATCTCCCAGGATTTGTAGCAGTAATCTTTAAAAAGCAGACCCCTTCAGTGATGTAGGTTTTCAAGTAACAGAAATTCCTTTAGACCAAATTCTCCTCCATTGCTTTAGTTAGCCCCATCTAGCTAGCCTTTGAGTAGTTCCTAAGTGGATTCATGGGGTTGCAAAGAGTCAGACACAACTTAGCAACTGAACAACAAAGAGAATTCTAGTGAGCCTAGTGCCATCTAGAGAAAGACGATTTTCTGTGCAGTCTCTTTGTAATCAACTCTAACCGCCTGGAGTGGTTGATTCGCCCTCCTGGCTTCCAACTGATCAATGAAAGAGTAATTGTGTCTGAGACAATATTTATCACCAAATAACAGCCGGATTAAACTACCAAGAGATGATGAAACTTAATGTGAGGAACTTCCCTGGGGATCCAGTGGTTAAGAATCTGACTGCCAGTGCAGGAGACACAGGTTTGATTCCTTGTCCAGGAAGATCCCACATGCTGCAGGGCAACTAAGCCCATGAGCCACAACTACTACGCCCACACTCTAAAGTAGGAGAGCTGCAAATACTGAGCCTGTGCACCGCTGGAGCCTGTGCTCCACAATAAGAGAAGCCACTACAATAAGAAGCCCATGTACTGCAAAGAAGAGCAGCTCCAGCTTGCTGCAACTAGAGAAAGTCCAAGCAGAGCAACAGAGACCCAGAGCAGACCTGACCTCCACAAATAGAAGAAAGTTAATGTGAATGAACTCTAGTCTGGCCTGTGGTATTTCAGGGATCTTAAAAGGGTTCATTATCTTTTACTGATGACAGAGGTACCCAGGTGGTCACAATGTTTATTTATTTTTTTAATTTTTTAATTGTTATTTTTTTTGCCATACAATGACATGATATCACCATGGGTTTACATATGCTCCCCCTCCAGAACCCTCCTCCCTCCTCCCTCGCCCCAGGAAATCTCGGTGCACCAGCCCCGAACATCAATCCTGGGCTGGTGATTGATTTCACATATGATAATTAACATGTTTCAATGCCATTCTCCCATATCATCCCACCCTTACCCTCATCCACAGAGTCCATGAGAATAGACAATGTTTATTTTTAAAAATTGCTTTAGGGGGCTTCTGCTTTTGGGAAGATGGAGCAGATGAACTTTCTACCATTCCTCCTCCTAAGAACAACTAAGCCCTGGATATTATGTATAAAGCATAGATAATAAGATGACAGACACAATAGGAACCTCAGGACCCATGGAATCACATGGTGGTAAATTCTCTGAATTTTTTTTTGTGTGTGTGTGTCTCACATATCCCAGATTTGTTGCTGACAAGCCAACAATCTAGAAATATCAACAGACAGAGGAAAAAGGTCTAATGAAGACTTGCTCTCTTTAGCAAAAGGAGAAAGAAAATGGAAGTCTACAAAGGTAGAAAACTTAAAGACAGTAATTGCTGTACTCTAGCCATATATCACAGAAAAAAACTATGGCCCAACTCCTGAATTTGCCAGCAAAGTCTGATTGGGGAGCCTAGACATCTAATCTCAGGATGCTATAAGTTGCCCTCATATTCCCACTAGAGTAGTATCTGAGATAGTCAAATAGGAAGCCAAGACTTTTACCCTCACCATCTAACAATAAGGATGACCCTGCTCCCTTCTGTGGTGTCAATGGAAATCATGTGAGGAATCTGGACTTCTGCCTTCATCCAGCTCTAATGAGGCACCCCTCCACTTTTCCAGTGGGTTGCTAGCAGAAGAGGCCTTTCACCACTGTCAAGTGATAATGAGGCCAGCCAAATGATGGTATCAATGGAGACCATGGGTGAACCTGTAACTACAACCCATTTAGAAGTAGCAACGGGATCCTCATTTTGGATATCAATGGAAACTTAGTAGTGAGCCAAGACTTTGACTTCTGGGTTGACGTCTTGGTCATTTCATTATTGACTTGAAATGACCGCATGTTTTCCTCTAATAAAGCATCAGAAAAAGCTATCTAAAAAAATGAAAGGTTTAAATAAGGATATATGAGAAAAATGCCCAGATTGAAATCGAAACTTACTAGTTATTGCAACAACTAAGAAAATCTCAACTAAATGAAAAAACTAGTCGGTAGACAAGGTAATATACATTTTAGAATTATCAGACAATGTTTTGGAAACCATTATTAAAAAATTATTTGACAAAAAATTATGAACACATTTAAATAAAAAAATAGGAATTTCTAATGTAATTCCATAGTAATAAGACAACAGACTCTGTATGATTTCAATACCTTTAGGCCATGAAATTTTTGCACCTTGTTTTATGTCCCTGGATATATTCCAGTGTCTCCTGATATATAATCTATGGAAACTTGAATGCAATTTGTATGCTGAAGTTGTGTGAAAACTTAACTCTTAATTGTGTTGAATTGGTTCATAGTACTTTTCAGGTCTATTATATCCTACTTTTCATTCCATTAATTTTTAAGAGTTTGATACTGAACCTCCAACTAAAAATCTCAATTTATCTACTTAAAAATACTTGTATTATATAGTGGAACTTTATATATGAAACTTTGTTCTATATTTTCCAAGTCTCCTGTAAATGTATTACCATACTTTCATAAAAAAAATCCATCAAAAAATAGCAAAGAATACTGGCAGCAAAGAATTAGAGGATATAAAGAAGAACCAAATGTCTATACCAAAACTTCCAAACAATCTACAAACAAACCTAAAACTTAGAAGTTCAGCAAGTATTCAAGATATAATAGAGATTACTTTGAGTAATATTTATAGTCATTTTTACAATATTGATTTCAATACAAGAAAATGGTATAGTTCTCCATATAATTGTGTCAGGTTTTCTTTCTTTCTTTGGGCTCTTATAGTTTTCTGAGCACAGGTCTTTTGCCTCCTTAGTTAGGTTTATTCCTAGGTATTTTATTCTTTTTGTTGCAGTGATAAATGGGAACAGGGATAAATGTCTCCTTAATTTTTCTTTCGGATATTTCATTATTAGTACATAGGAATGCAAGAGATTTCTGAGTATTAATTTTGTATCCTGCAACTTTACAAAATTCACTGATGAGCTCTAATAATTTTCTGGTAGCATTTTTAGGACTTTCTATGTATAGTATCATGTCATCTGCAAACAGTGATGGTTTTGCTTCTTCATTTCCAATTTGGATTTCTTTTCTTTTCCCTCTCTGACTGATGTGGCTAGGACTTTCAAACCTATGCCAAATAAAGATGGCAATAGTGGAACATTGTCTAATTCCTCATCTTAGAGGAAACATTGAGTTTTTCACCATTGAGAATGATGTTTGCTGTGGGTTTGTGAAATATGGTCTTTAATATGTTGAGGTAGATTCCCTATACTCCCACTTTCTGGGGCGTTTTTATCCTAAATGAGTGTTCAGTTAAGCTCAATTGCTAAGCTGTGTCCAACTCTTTGAGAACCCATGAACCACAACACACCAGGTGTCCCTGTACATCAGCAACTCCCAGAGTTTACTCAAACTCAGGTCCATTGAGTCAGTGATGCCATCCAAACATCTCATCCATATCGTCCCCTTCCCCTCCTGCCTTCAATCTTTCACAGCATCAGGGTCTTTTCAAATCAGTCAGTTCTTTGCATCAGGTGGCCAAAGTATTGGAGTTTCAGCTTCAACATCAGTCCTTCCAATGAATATTAAGGACTAATTTCCTTTAGGATGGACTGGTTGGATCTCCTTGCAGTCCAAGGGACTCTCAAGAGTCTTCTCCAACACTACAGTTCAAATGCATCAATTCTTCAGCACTCAGCTTTCTCTATAGTCCAACACTCACATCCATACATGACTGCTAGAAAAACCATAGCCTTGACTAGACAGACCTTTGTTGGCAAAGTAATGTCTCTGCTCTTTTATATGCTGTCTAGGATGGCTATAACTTTTCATCCAAGGAGCAAGTGCTTTTAATTTTATGGCTGCAGTCACCATCTGCAATGATTTTGGAGCCCAAGAAAATAAAGTCTGTCACTGTTTCCCCATCTATTTGCCATGAAGTGACGGGACTGGATGTCATGATCATAGTTTTCTGAATTTTGAGAGGCTGCTTAGCTCTTATTCAATTTCTGCCATAAGGGTGGTGTCATCTGCATATCTGAGGTTATTGATGTTTCTCCCAGCAATCTTGATTCCAGCTTGTGCTTCATCCAGTCCAGTGTTTCTCAGGATGTACTCTGCATAGACGTTAAATAAACAGGGTGACAATATACAGCCTTGACGTACACTTTTCCCTATTTGGAACCTGTCTATTGTTCCATGTCCAGTTCTAAATGTTGCTTCCTGAGCTGCATACAGATTTCTCAAGAGGCAGGTCAGGTTGTCTGGTATTCCCATCTCTTTCAGAATTTCTCACAATTTATTGTTATCCACACAGTCAAATGCTTTAGCATAGTCAATAAATAGAAACAGATGTTTTTCTGGAAGTCTCTTGCTTTTTTGATGATCCAAGAGATGTTTGGAATTTTATCTCTTGTTCCTCTGCCTTTTCTAAAACCAGCTTGGATATCTTGAAGTTCATGGTTCACATACTATTGAAGCCTGGCTTGGAGAATTTTGAGCATTACTTTACTAATGTATGAGATGAGTGCAATTGTACACTAGTTTGAGCATTCTTTGGAATTACCTTTCTTAGGGATTGGAATGAAAACTGACCTTTTCTAGTCCTGTGGCCATTGGTGAGTTTTCCAAATTTGCTGGCATATTGAGTGCAGCACTTTCACAGCATCATCTTTTAGGATTTGAAATAGCTCAACTGGAATTCCATCACCTGCACTCGCTTTGTTCGTAGTGACGCTTCCTAAGGCCCACTTGACTTCACATTCCAGGATGTCTGGTTCTAGGTGAGTGATCACACCATTGTGATTATCTGGGTTGTGAAGATCTTTTTTGTATAGTTTTTCTGTGTATTCTTGCCACCTCTTCTTAATAACTTTTACTTCTGTTAGGGCCATACCATTTCTGTCCTTTATTTTGCCCATCTTTGCATGAAATATTCCCTTGGTACCTGGGGTTTTCTTGAAGAGATCTCTAGTCTTTCCCATTCTATTGTTTTCCTCTATTTCTTTGCACTGATCACTTACTAAGGCTTTCTTCTCTCTTCTTGGTATTCTTTGGAACTCTGTATTCAAATGTGTATATCTTTCCTTTTCTCCTTTGTTTTTCACTTCCCTTCTTTTCACAGCTATTTGTAAGGCCTTCCCAGACAGCTACTTTGCTCTTTTTCATTTCTTTTTCCTGGGGATGGTGTTGAGCCCTGTCTCCTGTACAATGTCATGAACCTCCATCCATAGTTCATCAGGCACTGTATCAGATCTAATCCCTTGAATCTATTTTTCACTTCCAGTGTATAATCACAAGCGATTTGATTTAAGTCATACATGAATGGTCTAGTGGTTTCCCCTACTTTCTTCAATTTAAGTCTGAATTTGGCAATAAGGAATTCATGATCTGAGTCAACTCATGGTCTCATTTTTGTTGAATGTATAGAGCTTCTCCATTTTTGGCTGCAGAGAATATAATCAATCTGATCTTGGTATTGACCATCTGGTGATGTCCATGTGTAGTCTTCTCTTGTGTTGTTGGAAGAGGGTGTTGGCTATGACCAGTGCATTCTCTTGGCAAAACTCTATTAGGCTTTGCCCTGCTTCATTCTCTACTCCAATACCAAATTTGCCTGTTACTCCAGGTGTTTCTTGACTTCCTACTTTTGCATTACAGTCCCCTATAATGAAAATTACATCTTTTTTGGGTGTTAGTTCTAGAAGGTCTTGTAGGTCTTCATAGAAATGTTCAACTTCAGCTTCTTCAGCATTACTGGTCAGGGCATAGACTTGGATTACCGTGATATTGAATGGTTTCCCTTGGAAATGAACAGAGATCATTCTGTCATTTTTGAGATTGCATCCAAGTACTGAATTTTTGACTCTTTTGTTGACTATGATGGCTACTCCATTTCTTTTAAGGGATTCTTGTCCACAGTAGTAGATATAATGGTCATCTGAATCAAATTCACCCATTCCAGTCCATTTTAGTTGGCTGATTCCTAAAATTTCGATGTTCACTTTTGCTATCTCCTCTTTGACCACTTCCAATTTGCATTGACGCATGGACTTAATATTCCAGGTTTCTATGCAATATTGCTCTTTACAGCATTGGACTTTGTTTCTGTCACCAGTCATGTCCACAACTGGGTGTTGTTTTTGCTTTGGTTCAGTTTCTTCATTCTTTATGGAGTTATTTCTCCACTGATCTCCAGTAGCATATTGGGCACCCACCAACCCAGGGAGTTCATCTTTCAGTGTCCTATATTTTTGCCTTTTCATACTGTTCATGGGGTACTCAAGGCAATAATACTGAAGTGGTTTGCTATTCCCTTCTCCAGTAAATTGGTGTTGGAGTCTGTCAAAAGCTTTTCCTGTATCTATAGAAATGATTATATGTTTTTTATTCTCAGTTTGTTAATGTGGTGTATCACATTGATTGATTTGAATATACTGAAGAATCCCTGCATCCCTGGGATAAATAATATACTTAATCATGGTGTATGATACCTTTAATGTGTTGTTGAATTTCGCTTGCTAGTATTTGTTGAGGATTTTGTATCTATGTTCATGAATGATATTGGCCTGTAATTATCTCAAAGTATTACAGATTCAGTTCAATCCTCATCAAATTACCAGTAATATTTTTCACAGAATTAGAGCAAAACTTTTTACTATATGCTACAGAAACACAAAAGGCTTCAAACAGCCAAAACAATCTTAAGAAAAATATAACCTGAGTAATTAGTCTCCTTGACTCCAGGGTATACTACAAAGCTACAGCCATCAAAACAGTATGGTCCTGGCACAAAAACCAAAAATATAGATCAATGGAACAGAATAGAACAGCCAGCAATAAATTCACTCACCTGTGGTCACCTTATCTATGAAAAGGAGGCAAGACTATACAATAGAGAAAATAAAGTCTCTTCACTAAGTGGCGCTGGGAAAACTGGAAAGCTACATGTAAAAGAACAAATTTAGGACATTCTCTATTACCATACACATAAATAAACTCAAAATGGATGAAAGACCTAAATGTAAAACAAGATACTATAAAACCCTTAGAGGTAAACCTAGGCAGAACACTCTCTGACACAAATCAGAGAAAGATATTTTTTGATCCTCCTCCTAGCATAATGAAAATAGAAACAAAAATAAATGGGACCTAATTAAACATAAAAGCTTTTGCATAGCAAAGAAAACCATAAACAAAATGAAAAGACAACCTATAGAATGGGATAAAATATTTTCATAATCAACTGAAAAGTAATTAATCTCCAAAATGAGCTCCAAACAGCTCATGCAGCTCAATATAAAAAAAAAACAAAGAACCCAATCAAAAATGGGCAGAAGATCTAAATAGACATATATCCCAAGAAGACAGACAGATGGCCTGAAATCACATGAAAAGATAATCTAACCACTAATTATTGTTATTATTGTTGTTGTTCAGTCACCCAGTCGTGTCCGACTGTTTGCAACCCCAAGGACTGCAGCACTCCAGGCCTCTCTGTCCCTCACCATATCCTGAAGTTTGCCCAAGTTCATGTCTGTTGCATCGGTGATGACATACAGTCATCTCATCATCTGATGCCCTCTTTTCCTTCTCTCCTCAATCTTTCCCAGCAATGTGGACTTTCCCAATGAGTCTGTTGTTCATATCAGAGGACCAAAATACTAGAGTTTCAGCTTCAGTAATTATTAGAGAAATGCAAATCAAAACTGCAATGAGGTATCACCTCACAGCAGTCAGAATGGCCATCATCAAAAAAATATACAAACAATAAATGCTGGAGTGGGTGTGGAGAAAAGGGAACCTTCCTAAACTGTTGGTGGGAATATAAATTGGTACAGCCACTGTGGAAAACTGTATGGATGGTCCTCAAAAAGCTAAAAATAGAGCTACCATATGATTTTGCAATCCAATTCCTAGGCATATATCTGGAGAAGACAATAATTTGAAATGATGCATACAACCTAGTGTTCATTGTAGAACTATTTACAGTAGCCAGGGCATGGGAGCAACCTAAGTGTCCTTCAGTGGTTGAATGGATAAAGAAGATGTAGTATATATACAGTGGAATATTACTCAGCCATAGAAAGGGATGAAAAAATGCAGTTTGTAGTGACATGGATGGACCTAGAGATTGTTATACTGAGTAAAGTAAGTCAAGGACAAACATGATATTGCTTAAATGTGGAATCTAAAAAAAGTGGTAGAAATGACCTTACTTATAAAACAGAAATAAAGTCACAGATGTAATAAACAGACTTATGATTACCAAGGTGGGAAGGAGAGAGGGATAAATGGGAAGATTGGGATTGACATAAAAACTGCTATCTATATCTATATATAAAATAGATAACTAATAAGGATCTTCTGTATATCACAGGGAACTCTACTCAGTACTCTGTAATGACCCATATGGGAATGTAATCTAAAAAAGAGTGGATATAAACTGATTCACTTTGTTATACAGTAGGAGCTAACACAACATTGTACTCCAATGAAAATTAATTTAAAATATATATAAGCGTTCAAGGGTCAATTGTATTTCTATAAAATATCATGAATCCCTGGGTATAAAACATAAAAATCCAAATAAAAAGTGAATGAAAATGTGATATTTCAATCATTAAATTAAATGTCTAATTGTAAACCTAAGAGATTATATACAAAATTACATGAAGAGATAAATCTAAAAGGAGGATCCAAAGAGATGGAGAAATACTATGTTCATCTACTAGAAGATCCAACATAATGAAGATATCAGTTCTTTACAAATTGATATAAAGTTTTAATTCATTATTACCTAAATTCCAGCAAGAATTTTTATATTTATAGACCACATTATTCTAAATCTATATGGAAAGACAAATGATCTAGAATATTGAAAACAATATTGAAAAAGAAAAGTGGAAGGAATTAGTCTATGTGATTTCAAAATCTACTACAGAGCTACAATCAAGACTATGTGATACTGATAGAGAGACAGACATATAGATCAACAGAACAGAAAACTCAGAAATAGCCCCACGTAAATAGGTCCTACTTATACAAAAATGTAAAAGCGAGTCAATGGAGGAAAGATAGCCTTTGCAACAAATGGCACTGGGATAGTGGAACATCCTTAAGCAAAAATAAAGAGCCTTCAAATAAGTCTCACAACTTACATAATAAAATTAACTCAAAATTGATCAAGGACTTAAATGTAAAACAAAAATTTTTGAAAAAAATCATTAGGGAAAATCTTCGAAATCTAGGGCTAGACAAAGAGTTCTTAAACTTGACACCAAAAGCCCAATCCATAGAAGGAAAAATGTGTTAATTTTACTTTATCAAAATTAGACATTATGCTCTGTGAAGTACCTTGTTAAATGGACCAAAAGTCAATTTATTCCACAGAGTAGGAGAAAATATGGACAAACCACATATCTGAAAAAGAAATAGTATCAACTCAAATCAAACAAAAATTATAGTATCTAGAATATTTTTAGTAATTTAAAGAGTATTTTAAAATTGTACAGTAATAAACAAAAATAATAAATTAGAAGACAGGCAAAAGACTTGAAGAGACGTTTCACTGAAGCGAATGTATAGATGGCTAATAAGCCCATGGAAACATGTTTAATATCATTAGATATTAGGAAAATATAAATTAAAACCACAATGAAATATCACTACAAACCTATAAAAATGATTTTAAAAAATAGTGATAACACCAAATGCTGGGGAGGATGTAGAGAAACTTGTCCATTCATACATTGCTTATAGGAGTATAAAGTAGTACAGCTACTCTGGAACAGTTGATAGTCTATTTAAAAATTAAACATGTAGGTACTATATGACACAGCAATTATATTCCTCAGCATTTCTCTCAGATAAATGAAGACTTATATTTCTACATATATATAAATACCTGTTCTTGAATGTTTATATCAGTTTTATTCACAGTAAACAAAAACTGGAGACAATGTAGATGATCTATGATGGATTGTGGGGTCTCTCTATTTTCCTTTTCTCTCCGACTCCTTAACCCGCCCTGTAGCACTCCAGGGCGGGAGTCAGAAAGCCGGGCGAGCCCTCGGTCTCAGAGAGAAGGACCCTCCGAAGTTATTTTCTGAGGATGGGAGCCTCTGGAAGATCAGCCCCAAGGAGGGGGTGAGTGGACCGCCTGCCCCACAGCCTCCCTCGCCCAGAAAGAGACACTCAGACGCGGCGGGGGTTCTGTCAAAGCAGTTCCATTTTATTGAGCTGGAGGGTGAGCTTATAAAGGCAAACAGTGTGGGGGTTTCAAACGGGGCTTTCTGGGAGCTTGGCCAATCACTGCAAGGGTCATGTATACAGGTGGCGGCGCACCAGTGTATACCGGTCACGTCCCAGCATTGCTAAGAGGAAGTTAGCCATGGCCAATCGCATTTTTTTGTAAATAGCCTCAGTCCCACCCTCTTGATCTCCGCCAAGCCCCATCTTGTCATGAGCACATGTGAGGTGCCCTACAATGGATAATGGTTAAAACAATAAGAAAGAAATCTATAAATATACAGCCTGAATAAATCTCCAAGCGATTATGCTAAGTGAAAAAAAAGGCCAATCCTAAACTATTTTATACTACATGATTCCATTTATGTAACATTGTCAGAATGAAATAGCTGCAAAATGGGTAGAGTTTTAATGACTGCCAGCAATTAAGGACATGAAGAGGTGGGGCAGAAGTGGGTATTGCTGTAAAAGAGCAATATGATGGATCTTTGTGGTGATAGAACTGTTCTGTGTCATGACTATATCAGTATCTTAGTTTTGGTATTTCACTATAGTCCTACAAGAGGTTACCTTTTGGGAAAAACTGAGTAAATAGTACATGGGATCTCTCTGTACTGTTTCTTACTCCTGCAAGTGAATATACAATGATCTCAAATTTAAAAGTTAAGATTTTTTTTAGTGGGAAACAAAACAATGATGGTTGGATTTATCTTTTAAGAAATGAAATCTGAAGTATTTTGCTCTGGGAACCAATGTTGGTTTTTAGATAGGACAAGCCAGGCTCTTTCATACATAACTGATAAACTGTTTGATCTGTTCCTTTTTTTCAGAGGTAAGGAGTACATGTCCAGAAAACTTGAACAATGGAATTCAAAATGAATGAGTGAGAGATTACTAACATGAAAAATCATTCTTTGCTTGTTTTTACAAGGTTGAAGACCTCAGTTTTTAATTGTTAGGTATTTTGGAATCCATACAATTCACAAAAATGAATACTTTTATTTTTATTTAGACAATGTTTAAAACATTCTAAAAATCATAAAGAAATAAACTAATTGTGTACTATAGCTTGATATTAAAATAATGGTAGATAATTTTAAATCTATTTGAAATGGATTACAAAACTAAGCATTTTTTTATTGTTTTAACTTTTAAGCTGAGGCAAATTAGTTAAAAAGATTCCATATTTTGTACTTTATCTTTTCTCAAAGAAGGAAAAACTCACTTTAAGAAAACCACAAAAAGGAGATAAAAAATAAATTCAGCTCAATAAATATATACTCAGATAGTGAATCAATACTTTCTTTCAGTAACTCAGTAAACAAATTACAGTGAAATTAATCTTCTCTCCTCTAATCTATCAAAATGAAACATCTTATTATTCATCCTTTAAACAAAAACAAGCTATATTAGATAGTATTATGGTAGGTATAATTTTTAAAAGGTCAAGTATTTTAAAAGTCCATCCATAAAAATGTAACAGACTTTCTCTTATAGTTTGGCTTTGTTCTCCCAACTGGTAGGAGGAAAAATAGTACATCATACTGCTCTGTTAAGGTGGCTAAACTTTTACTGACACACACACATATAGCATGCTCACACAAAAGAAGGGCTTGTTAAATTTCCTTTTATCTGAGACTTAGGTCCTTGTGCTGTGTTTAGTCTCTCAGTTGTGTCCAAATCTTTGCAGCCCTGTGGACTGTAGCCCACCAGGCTCCTCTGTCCATTGGGATTCTCCAGGCAAGAATACTGGAGTGGGTTGCTATGCCCTCCTCCAGGGGATCTTCCCAACCTAGGGATTGAACCTAGGTCTCCTGCAGTGTGGGCAGATTCTTTACTGTCTGAGCCATCAGGGAAGCCCAAGCATACTGGAGTGGGTAGCCTATCCCTTCTCCAGGAGGTCTTCCCCACTCAGGAATTGAACTGGGGATTCCTGCATTGTAGGCAGATTCTTTCTTTACCAGCTGAGTACCTTAACTCCTTGGGTTACAACTATTCAGCACATGGGTCAACATATGAAAATCCATTCTGCTTCATGGCTTGAACTACCTCATCTATAGGTACAGTTAAGTAAAAGTCTAAGCTTTTTATTTATTTATTTTTTTGGAGAGATGTGATAATCTAATTGTTTAACCCTATTAATGTTTTATTAATTATATATTTCTACGTTAAAAATTACCTCATTACCATCTTTCTAAATTCCATATATATGCATTAGTATACTGTATTGTTGTTTTTCCTTCTGGCTTACTTCACTCTGTATAATAGGCTCCAGTTTCGTCCACCTCAGTAGAACTGACCCAGAGAGAGGAAATCAGGAGGGAGGTGGGAGGGGGGTTCTGAAAGGGGAACATATGTATACCCATGTTAGATTCATGTCAATATATGACAAAACCAACACAATATTGTAAAAAATAAATTAATTAATTAAAAAAATTACCTCAAAACACACTGGTTTAAAATAACAAACATAGGACTTCTCTGGTGGTCCAGTGGTTAAGAGTCCACCTGCTAATGTAGGGGACCTGAGTTCAGTCTCCAGTTGGAGATTCCACATACCACGGGGCAACTAAGTCCTTGTGCCACAACTACTGAGCCCATGCTTTGGAGACCACGAGCTGTTAACTGTTGAGCCCATGCGCCCCCTAGAGCCTGTGCTCTGCACCAAGAGAAGCCACTGCAGTGAGAAGCCCACACACCACAAGGAAGAGTAGCCCCCTCTTGGTGCAACTAGACAAAGCCTGCATACAGTAACGAAGACCCAGCACAGCCAACAAATAAATAAAATAGCAAACAATTATTATTTCACAGTTTTTGTTGTTCAGGAGTTTGGAAGGGGCTTAATTGGGTGGTTCTGGTTCATCATCTCTTAAGAATCAGACTCTCAAGATATCGGCTGAGGTTGCAGTCATTAGAAATCTTGACTGAGGCTTTACGATCCACTTCAAGATCGTGCACTCACACAGCTATTAGGAGACGTTCTCAGTTCCTTATCATGGTAGTACTTTTCATAAGCTGCATGAGTATTTTCACAACATGGCAGCTAACCTCCAAAGTTAGCAGTCTGAGATTGAGTGAGAAAGAAGCCATAGTGTCTTTTATAATCTAGTCTCCAGGGTCACACACCACTGCTTCTGTCTTATTCTATTTGTTAGAGATGAGACATTAAAGTCAGGCCATACTCCAATGGAGAATGATTAGGCCCCACCTCTTCAAGGCAGTAGTTTCAAAGAATTTGAGGATTTTTTTAAGAAGCTGTGGCCAACTCCAGTTTATTCTGGGTATCTTGTCTTGCACAGAGTTGGTAAAAATCACATGAGTCGTACATTAAATAAGGTATCAGTTACACAGAATGTGAACCATACACCACAAAGCTCAGTGGGAGCCAAAGAATGGAAAACATAATGACTCAAAACCTGGGATTTTAAAGCAAACTTCTGAAAGTTCTGCCAAAGGTATGGTATCACCTTGCAAAGAGATAGCATGCTGACAGGGGCTTCCTAGATGAAATCTCCACTTATAAGCAAGAGAGATCTATAGGTATCCCTGGAAGAATTTTTGATATGCATGCAGGAAAAACAATCCCATTGTCTACAGGCTGATACTGAGATTTAAACTAACATTTGGAGGAGCCAACGTCTCACTAGTATATTAGCCATACTAGGGAAATTGGACTCAAGACAAGGTAAATAAACAAGAACTCAAATGGATAATTTTTCCATTTTAAATGAAAAATATAATAATTCAGTATTACATTAAGAAATATTCATTGTAAAAACTCATACATTATATATGGATCTTGCAAGAAGTTCAGAAGTTGACCACTAGCCCAATCCTGTATTTTTTTCCAAAAGAAGTCTATGGTTACCAGTTTCATGTATATTGTTTTTCAGATTTTAGTGTATATATGACTCACCTGGGAATTTTGCTAAAATGTAGATACTAATTCAGTAAATTTTGGACTGGCCTAATACTCTGAATTTCCCCACCTTATTGAGGAATAATTGACAAATATAATTGTATATATTTAAAGTGTACAACAGGCTTCCCAGGTAGCGCTATTGGTAAAGAAACCTTCTGACAATGCTGGAGACTGAAGAAATGCAGGCTTGATCCTTGGGTCAGGAAGATCCGCTGGAGGAGGGCATGACAACCCACTCCAGTATTCTTGCCTGGAGAATCCCATGGACAGAGGAGCCTGGCAGGCTATAGTCCATAGGGTCGCAAAGAGTCAGACATGGCTGAAGTGACATAGCACACAAAATGTACAACACAATTTGATATATATATACACTGTGAAATGATTACCAAGATAAAGATAATTAACACATTCATCACCTCATATAGTTAACTTTTTTGTGTGTATATGATGAAATACTTCAGAGAAGGCCATGGCAACCCACTCCAGTACTCTTGCCTGGAAAATCCCATGGACAGAGGAGCCTGGTAGGCTGCAGTCCATGGGGTCGCTAAGAGTCGGACACAACTGAGTGACTTCACTTTCACTTTTCACTATCATGCATTGGAGAAGGAAATGGCAACCCACTCCAGTACTCTTGCCTGGAGAATCCCAGGTATGGCGGAGCCTGGTGGGCTGCCATCTATGGGGTCGCACAGAGTCGGACATAACTGAAGTGAATTAGCAGCAGCAGCAGCAGCAGATGAAATGCTTAAGTTCTACTCTAAGCATATTCAAGTATATGATACCATATTATTAACTATAGACACCATGCTGTACATTAAGATAATTTACTCATCTTATGATTGCAAGTTTATACCCTTTGATCTATCTTTCAGCCCTGTAGACCAGCATTTTATATTCTCTTTTTCTATAAAAACACCTGTTTATTTTTCAGTTTCTACATATTTGTGATACCATATAGTATTTGTCTTTCTCTCTTTTTTTGAAGAAGTTTTTTCTTTTTTCTTTAATTTATTTATTTTAATTGGAAGCTAATTACTTTACAGTATTGTAGTGGTTTTGGGCATACATCAACATGAATCAGCCATGGGTGTACATGTGTTCCCCATCCTGAATCCCCCTCCTCCCTCCCTCCCCATTCCATCCCTCTGGGTCATCCCAGTGCACCAGCCCTGAGCGCCCTGTCTCATGCATTGAACCTGGACTGGTGACTGTTTCATATATGACAATGTACATATTTCAATGCTATTCTCTCAAATCATCCCACCCTCACCTTCTCCCACAGAGTCCAAAAGTCTGTTCTTTACGTCTGTGTCTCTTTTGCTGTCTCACATATAAGGTCATCATTACCATCTTTCTAAATTCCATATATATGCGTTAGTATACTGTATTGATGTTTTTCTTTCTGACTTACTTCACTCTGTATAATAGGCTCCAGTTTCACCCACCTCATTAGAACTGATTCAAATGTATTCTTTTTAATGGCTGAGTAATATTCCATTGTATTTATGTACCACAGCTTTCTTATCCATTCATCTGCTGATGGACATCTAGGTTGCATCCATATCCTGGCTATTATAAACAGTGCTGCGATGAACATTGGGGTATATGTGTCTCTTTCAATTCTGGTTTCCTCGGTGTGTATGCCCAGCAGTGGGATTGCTGGGTCATATGGCAGTTCTATTTCCAGTTTTTTAAGGAATCTCCACACTGTCCTCCATAGTGACTGCCCTAGTTTGCATTCCCACCAACAGTGTAATGCAATCTCCACACCCTCTCCAGCATTTGTTATTTGTAGACTTTTAACTTTTTTTTGGATGGTATGACATTTGCCTTTTATTAATTTGTGATTTGAGGTACAATAAACTGCACATATTTAAAGCCTACGATTTGATCAGTCTTAACATATGTATATACCAGTGACACAATCAAGGTAATGGATCTTTCCACCATCCCCAATGTTTCTTTTGCCCTATGCTATCAGCCCCTCCCTTCACCATGGACCCCAGAAAGTCAGCTGCTTGTTGTTACAGATTACTTTGCATGGACTTAGGTATACTGCTTTATCATTGATTTTTTTTTAACTGTGCAATGTCTATTCTTTTTTTTTTATTAGTTTTGCCATACAATGACATGATATCGCCATGGGTTTACATATGCTCCCCCTCCAGAACCCCCCCCCCCA